>JAADXH010000304.1:0-26890 GCA_023337595.1 Globisporangium camurandrum
ATGGCGTCGCGACAGCCATCGACGCGCGCACAACGATATTCCAGATGTTGCCAGATCGCTGCTGCAGCTTCCATAGTAACGGCAAATTCGAGCACACGCACACCAGCACTGTCTGTACTACTACTACTACTCGCATCCAGTGCAAACGCGGCCATCGTCGCAGCGTCGACGCGCAGCCGGCCGCTGTGCACCCGCAGCTGAATGAACGCGACGCCGTCGCCAGCGTCCGCGTCCGTGACGTCGATCGGACGCAGTGGCATCCACGCGTCCAGTGGTGCAACAAACGTCAGCGGTAAACGAACGACTGGCGCGTCGTTCACCGCCAGAATCTCGACCGGCAGCTGCTGCGACGTCGCGTACAACCGACCGTCGTCGCAATTACTTTCGCACCTACGTGCTGCAGGTCGCTCGGTCAGCTCGACGGTGATCGTGTCGTAGCCACTAGCTTCGACATTTGCGTGGTATGTGACCCGCTCGACGGCGCAATCGAGCGCTGCGAGGCTCCCAACAAGAACAATTGTAGGTGATGCTTCAGCCGATGCACCGACGACAAAGTGCAGGTCACGAGTGCTCACATCCGTCGTACAGGCAGTCGGTTCGAGTGCGAGACGACCTTTCGTGGCGCGCAGCGTGAGTGTATAGGCTGCTGCAGCCGCGCGACGCGCACTGTCGACGTCGAATAGCGTCAGCGACCGAGACGAAGCGGTGAACGATGCCTTGTCGATGCTGCTGCTCCTGCGCAGTGTGCTTCGAAACGATTGCTGTCCGAAATACACAAACGCGCCAGCTGCAGAAACTGCTGTGGACGCCAGCGAGACGAACTGCGGCGATGCGAGTGCGTCCATCGCAACGGCGTTGATGTACACGACGGCGCGCGATCCTGCAAAGAGCTGCGTGACGGTGCTACGATCATCGACAGCGCTGCCATCGAACTGCCACAGCTCCCACTGTCGGTCGCGCGCTACTTGAGCAGCAAACACGAGCGATCGAGTGGCTATAGACGACGCGGACGCATCGTCCACTGGCATCTCCAACACGCTCAAGAACGACGGGTGCGACCCCGCAGCGCCTGGCGCGACGTCCTGCAGCAGGAATGTGCCGCTCACCGTCCCGTCGGTCGCCCAGAGCTCCTGGCCGTGAACACCGTCGTCGGCTGCAAAGTACACGCGATTGGCAAATGGCGTCAAGTACGACGGGTTCGAGCTTGCGCTGCCGGGTCGAATGTCCGCCACGAGCTGTGTCGACGCTGCAGTGCCAGTCGAGCTCCACAACTCCGCGCCGTGGACGCAGTCGTCGGCGCGGAACAGCAGTAGCAGCGTCTCGACGCCTCCAGACGCTGCTGCAGGCCGCACGAGCGTCGCAAACGAATGCGGGTTTGACGATCCAGCGCCAGTGCAAATGTCGCACACGAAATGCGTACCGACTTGTGCCTTTGAGAGCGCAAAGTCGGTGCGTTGCGCGCCGTCCGAGACCCAGAGCTCGCGGCCAGTCGACGTCGTCGTCGCGGAGAAGAACAGCAGTTGATCGCCGAGTGCGTGGAGACTGCGCGGCGCAGCGCTCTGGACGCCAGGCTCAACGTCCGCGACGAGGTGCGTGCCGCTGCGCGAACCGTCGGTCACCCACAGTTCCGCGCCGTAGTCGCTCGTGGTCGCTTGGAAGAAGAGCCGGTCTGCAAACGTGCAAAAGTGCGACGGAGAAGAGCCAATTGCTCCGTCTGTGTGGATGCGCACGAGTCGCCGCGTGCCGTCGGCTGTCCCGTCGGTCGACCACAGCTCTGGTCCGTACTGCCGCGGCTGCGTCGTCGGTGTCTGTTCGCTGTCGCGAAAGCACACGACGCCAGCAAACAGCGCGGTCGTGAACAAGTCCGTATCGATACGGTATGCGTCGCGGTACCCGACGTGCTTGACTGCACCAGTGATCTGAGAGGATAGAACGGCAGACGAACACAAGATGCAAGCGTGAGGACCAGGTACAAAGCAAATAACAGTCAGCACCAGATAGCGTTCGTATCTACGGCAAGCGACACGCACCTGCGAGTCGGCAAAGCGCAAGTACATGCGTTCGACGCCGCCCCATTCATAGCCGCGCCAGCCGCATTCGTCAAAGTACGCAAGTGGCTCCACGCGATGGCCGTTGGCAGCAACGGTGCCTAGAAACACTGCAAGTGCTTCTGCTGTCGACATCCAATGGAAACCGACTGGACAGTCGTACGTCTACGAATGTGTAGACAAATAGACCGACAGACAAAGAGAGAGAGAGAGAGTGTGTGAGAGAGAGACAAAGAGCGTTAGAGTGTTAGCAACACTGTCAACAGTCGTCACCAATTCACATTCACGCACTTCGTTCGGGTCCCACACGTTGTGCTTTGCGATTGCGTAAAACACATTTGCATCAAACGCGCTCTGGCGAAAGCCACCACAGGCGTCTGTGTAGTCACTTGGGAGACGCCACGACAGGTCGGGACCACGTGCCGCAAAGTACGCACGTGGCTGTCGACTGTTGCTGCTGCCACCGGCTGCTGCTGGTGACGCATAGACGTGCAAATGCGACGGCTCGGAGCCCGTCGCACCAGGAAAAATGTCTTTCAGCAACAGCGTCCCGGCGCGCGTGCCGTCGCTGCGCCAGAGCTCGGCGCCTGTTGCTGCGGTGCGTGCGCTAAAGAGCAGCGAGTCGCCCAGTGCGGCCATCGAGTTCAGCGTGAGCGCGTCGACGCCGTCAAACGTCTCGAGCACCGCGAGCCGCGACGTCGCGTTGGCTGCAAGCGGCGACACACGTATGAGGCTCCAGCGTTGCGGTTGCGTCATTGCTGCTGCTGCTGCTGCTGCACGGGACTGCGCTGGTCGTGCGCCAAGCAGGTCGTCGACCGTCGGCGCACCTTGGAGCAGCACCGAGTCGCCTTCGCGCACTTGGACAAACGGCTCGAGCGTACCATACGGCGGCGCGTGGATCTGCGGACCGTCGTTCACGGGCCGCACGCGTACGACAGCCGCGTACGCGCGCACGAGTGGCAAACGGTCGTCCGTGCTGCTGCTGCTGCTGCTGGCGCCACTGACGCCGCTGTTGCCGAGATCCGAGACTTCGACGATCACGAGTGCGAGACCGACAAAGTCGCGCATGCCGCGGACGACGAGTGCACGCAGCAGCGCAGCGTTCAGCGCCTCGACACTGCCCTGCGCCACGAGGCTGCTGCGGTCGTCGTCGTCATGCGTAGCATCGAACTCGGCATCGCTTGCAGCGACAAACAGTCCAAACGCATCCTGCAAGCGACCAAACAATGCAGATGGCAGGACGCGACAGTAGACGCACGTGATCGTTACGAGCAGCTGGAGTGGCTGTTGCGTGTTGCTGCTGCTGCTGTCGACATCGCTGACAACCAGCGGCGCCAAGCGCACGTCGGTATCTTCCAGCACTTCGATCGTTGGCGGCGGCAGCGACGCAACGAGGCGGTCGTACGCACTATTGGCGCGCAGACCCGCAGCAAGTGGCACAAAGTCGTTTGTCGTTGATTGCAACGCGGGTGCGTCGTTCACTGCGTCGATGCGCAGCCGCACAGTCAGCGTCGTGTTGCTGTTGCTGGTGTCATTACTACAATGCGACGTCGCGTGCAGCGCGAGTGCGTCGACAAGGTCGCCGTTCGAGTGAAAGTCGCGCGCAGGAGCGTAGATCAGACCTTGGAGTGCAGCATTCAGGTCCCGGATGCGACCACGCACAGCGAGTTGCTGGAAAAACAGTCGCGACGTGCTGATCGCCGTCTCGTCGTCACCATGCTCCGTCGCCTCCATATCCAGCAGCAGCAACCCCTGATACGTTGCGAGCATGACGCCGCCGCCGTGATGTACAGTGAGCGTCAGCGTCACTTCGCGCTCGTCGCCGTCAGCGTCCGGACTCGTGAGCGACAGACTGTCGATCAGCAGCTTTGTATCTTCCTGCACGTGCGCAAATGCGCCGTTTATTGCCACAAGCGACTGCGACGCGTGCCACGTTGGCTCGTCACATACGGCTGCAATCGCAATCGTGATCGTCGCTGTTGCAGGCGCTCGCAGCGGCTGCGTCGTGTCGACGGCTGTGAGCACCACGTGCGTTGCGCCGTACCAGTCGCGCAATGGGACGAACGTGCTGCCAGCGAGCGCTGCATTGAGTTGCGACAGGAACCCGCGGATGACGAGAACGTGCGACGCGTTCGACACGATCTGGATGCCAGCGACGGCGAAGCTGCCACAGCTGCTGCGTGCGAATGCAATTGCACCATGCGGCGTCGCGATCGTCACTTGCAAGAGGCGCGCACTCGTGCTGTCGGATGCAGCGTCGTCGTCGTCGTTTGCGTCGTAGATCGTGAGTTTCGTGTCGACTGCTGCGCTGTTGGCGCCTCCGCCAAACGCAAGCGTCGTGTCCTCGTCGATTGCCAACACTGCGTCGAATGGACCCACGAGCACGAGTCCACTCGTGGATTCATGGCGCGCACGTCGCAAGTGAACGACCGTCGAGCGCACGTGCGGACCGCCTTTGCCACTCGCGCCACGATCGTCAACTGTCAGTACGAGTCCGAGCGCTTGACGTGCTGCTGCTGCGCTATTCAAAGCGATAGCAGCGGCGTCGTCGTCTCTGTCGTCCAGTTCAAACACAATGTCGAAGAGCGCAGCGTTCAAGTGTGCGAGCAAGCCAGAGAGCACAATGTAGCCCGTGTCGTAGGTACTGACGCTCACGACGCGCGCCAGTGCAACGTTGTCAGCGTCGTCCTCCCCGTCCAGCAGCCGTGGGAGCGTCACACGGCCACGTGCGACTTCGAGCGTAACGTCCATCACACACACACACACCTGCGGGTCACGAACGCACGCAGCATCCGTTGCGTCGACGTCGCGGATCTGGACCCCACGAATCAGCGTCGGTCCGTCCGCAGCGACTGCGACGACTGCCAATCCATCGTCGTTCGCTGTCACAGCACGCAGGTCCCACTCTGGCGCGTCGTTAACTGCGTCAACGAACACGTCAATCACCATTGTCGTTCGTTCCGATGTCTCGAGCGTGTATGCGTCAAACGTTATTGCAGTGACACGAATCGCGTCGATGCCGTGAAAGTCCGCGTCGGGGACAAACTGCAGCGCTTGCACGGCACGATTGAGCATCGCAAGCGTCCCACGCATCGCAACGCGCTTCCGTCCGCTGTAGCTGACGTCGCTAGCATCGCCACTGCGATCGTCATCATCATCAAACGAGACGCCCGCGACGCGTGCAACTGTAAGCGTCCCGTGCGCTACTTCAAGCGTCACGCGCAGTTCGATACGCGATTCGTCGTCGACGCTCGTGAACCGCAAGCCGTAGATTGAAACGACCGAGTCTTCGTCGCCGCGGATGCGACCTGGCGATTCGTCGTCATCGTTGAACACGTCGCTCGTTGGAGCGTTTGTGGGTTTGTGGATCGCAACTGCGTCCGCTTGTGGCCGCACAAACACAAAACGCACGGACGTGAACGAGCTGTTGAACGCAGCAGCATCCGACGCCACGACGGTGATTGTGTCAAAGCCGTTCGTGTTGGCGGGCGCATCATCAAACGTACGGTCGACGCTGTTCCAGTCGCGCGCAGACGTAAACACGAGACCCGTTGCAAGTGCTGCGTTTACATCAACCAGCGATCCCTGGAGCCGCAACGCAGTTGGTAATGCGCCAGCGTTTGTCGCTTGTGTCGCAGTCACGACCAGCGACGTTTTGGACGACGACGACGACGACTGGAGCAGCGCCAATGAACCCATTGCTGCACGGATATCGACTGTGATCGTCGTGGACGCATCGGCGTCGGGGTCGACGATCGAAAAGCCCAGCAGCACAAGCGGCACGTCTTCGTCGCACGTGTAGATCGACGACAACGCAGTCACTAAATACGGCGCGTCGTTCACGGGCGATACTGCGAGTGGGATTGCAGCCTCGTCCCGCAAACCACTCGCAACGTCAACAACGTGGATGTCGAGGCTGTCGGCGCCAGCAAAGTGCAAGTCGCTCGTGTACGTCGCTGATCCAAGCGCTGCGTTTGCGCATGCAACGTCGGCTTCAAATACCAGGACGCGACGGCGCTGGGCGTCGTCACGTGGCGCCAGTAGTTCGATCGGGTGGTGGATGCAGCTTGCGTCTTGGATCGTGAGCGTCCCGTGTGTGACTGTGAGTGTCACGCGCAGCAGTGCGAGTGCGTTTGTATTCGCGTCGCTGCCTGCGTCGGCGCTACGGACACCGAGACCGCGTAGTGCCAACGTCACGTCTTCTTGACACGCAAGGGGCAAACATTCGAGCCGGAGCGCCGATAGAAAGTCGCCCATCGACCGGAACGGATGGTCGACAGCTGCTGGAACGACGATCACCGGTGCGTCGGCGCGTGGCGCAACCAGCAAATCAACACGCGTCGTCTCGACGTGCGCGTCGCGTCGGACAGTGAACATCCACTCGACGACGTGGCTCCTGCTTGGACGCTGCCGACGACTGTTGCCACGCAGCGCGTTCCAATTCGGCGTCGTGGGCACAAACACGATGTGGTCGAGCGCTTCGGCGAGCGCCGACGCGTTGCCGCGAATGGACATCGACGATGCGTTTGCAGTGACCGTTAGTGTTGATGAAGGCGTCGTGCTGTAAACAAGTCGGCCGGACGTGACAGCGATGTGGAGCTCGTAGATGGCTATAGCCATCGCGAGCGCGTCGCTACTTCTGCTGCTGCCATTGACGATCCGACGCGTCGTCGCATCAACACAGACGAGCGACAGATCAGAGAACCAAAAGCCTACGTCTTCGACGCTCTCGTACGTCAACGACCCAAGCACAACGCGCAAATGCACAACGCGTGGATCGATTGCGACGTGTAAACGACGCGCGTGCGTAAACGGCGGGTGCGTTGCGTCGTTGCGTACAACGAACTGAACGACGTCACGAGTGAGTATCGCATTCGTGTCGCGTGCGTCGTACTGGAGCGTCGCGAGTGCGTCGTTCACGTTCGCAAGCGTCGCTGTCAGCGTCCGATGCGAGGAGGACGAGGATGCAACGTCCGTGTTGTCGCTCAAGCGTCGAAACGTCAATCGCCCGTAGTCGCACGACACGTCGAGTGTAACGACAGCAGCGTCATCCACAATCGCTTTGCCTGGCCAATCGTTCAACGTATCGCTGTCGTTGTTGTCGTAGTCGTTCGTGATGTAGACGCCAGCAAGTGCGAGCGTGTCGCCAGCAACAATGCTCTTGTCCATTGGCTGCCAGGACGCAACAGCAAACGGACCTGTAATCGCGACGCACAACAGCACCAGTCAGTTCATCAGTCAGCCAGTCAATCAGTCAATCGATCAGCAGCATGTACCTTCGATCGAGCCATCGATGTGAATCAGTGGTCGCAGCGGCGGACGCGTGACGCGGACGATAAAGTCGCTCGTTGTCAACTGCTCCTCGTCGTATGCATACAGCGCAAACGTCAAGCGATCGAACGACATCGCAGGTCGACGGACACCCACAAACGCAACCGCGTGCGTGAGCTGTGCGTGGATCTGTGCGGTCGTGCCATTCAGCCAGAGCATTCGATTCCTATCACTGCTACGTGCTCCACTCGACCATGCGCTCCTGTTTCGACTCAGTTGCCCGCGCTCACACGTGAGCTGGAGCTTGAGCCATGTAGACACGGACGCACCGACGATGCGGACGCGAAAGTCGCGCAGTGGTCGTGGGAATCCGCCGGTTGCGTCGACGACGAACGCGCCATTGTCGTGCACGATCGCTGCTATCGGGCTCGTCGATGCGAGCACCACGCGACGCGTCGCGACAGAACTCACGCGCGCTGCTGTCGGTTGCTGCTGTCGGGACGAAGGACGTGGCGCCTGCAGTGTAAATGCCAATGCGACACCCCCGCGCCAGTGCGCTGGTGGCGTGTAGCGAATCAAAGACAGTGCACGCAGCAAGCTAGCAGCGCTGCCCTGGACCGCAAACGCATCATTTCTATACTGCACGATGAGGTCGCTTGACCAGCTGTTCCTGTCGCGTGTGACGGAGGAACCTGAAGTTGTGAGGGCAAACGAACCGAAAGACACGCGTTGTGCCACAACGTCGACGCGTGCAAACGCGCCAATGCCCGTCAGTTCAGCGCCGTCAGCCACGAGGACGCTTGCAGTTTGCAGCGATGCGATCGACGACGCTTCGTCGAGGAACAACACGCCAAAGCTGCTGCCGGCGTGCGCGCCATCGACGCGGGCTTTGCGCACGACGACGCGACCCGCAGCGCTGCGGTCCTCGCTGCTGTCACCGCCGCCACCAGTTGCAGCAAGCGCGTCGTTCAAAGCAGCTTCGACTACGTCTGCGGTTGCGTCGGCAGCGAGTGCGATCGTCGGGCGGTCGCTTGCATAGCGCAGATGGAAGGAACCGCCTACTACGTTCGATGGCTGCATTACTGTAACAACAACACGTGCGTTTGCGCCGCTCAGACGATCTGCTGCTGCGACGACAAGCAATGGAAAGTCAGGTGGCGCGTTCGTGAACGTCACGAGCCACGCAACGCCGCGTTGTGCGTCTGGTGCGCCGCGCGCGCACGCGACGTTGACGTTTCGCCAGTGCTGTTGACGACCCAGCAATGGTGCGAGTGCGCGCAGCAGTTTGGTCTGCAGCGACGCGCCACGGCGACCGCCTGCGCTCTGGAGCGTCGCTTCGTCCGTCAGCATTGCAACTGCGTCCGACTCGATCGCGTCGGTCGTTGCGAGCAGCGATCCGGTCGACGCTCCAGACGATCCAGATGCCGCAGTTGCGTCCTGAAAGCCGAGCGTAAACGTCCCAGTGATCGCAGACGTCGCAGTCGTGACGACGCGGTAAACTGGATCGATGCGCGTCGCGCCAACGACGACGCGCAACACGGAGCCCTGGCCTTTCCCACTCGACACGCGTTCCGTGCGGATAACTGTCGCATTCGCGAGCACGACGCGCGCATCGGCGTCCGAGCGTGTGGCGCGTGGCACGAGCGCTCGAGCGTCGCTGAGCATCCGCGGAACGCGCTCACCGGGACTGAAGAACGTCACGAGCCACGCAATCGCCTCGCTTGTATCACGCGGCGATGCAGCGGCAACGCGGACGACGTCGACTGCTGCGAGCGCTTCGAGCGCGTCTTGGACCTCCGCGCTGCTTGCACGTGCGGGCAACGCACGCGTGACTTCGTCGCCGAGCTGCAAGCTGAACGTACCGTCGAGCGGCCCGTGGCTCATCGACGATTCGATTGTGATACTCGCGCCAGTTGCGACGCCACCGAGGCTCTGACTCGCGACCTGTGGCACTGGCAGGCGGACGTTGAGTGGATTCAATACAGCGATGCGCCACTGCGCGCGTGCTGTTCGTGGCAACGCAATGCTGCGCACACGGTCGACGTGGAAACGCAGCTGTGGGAGCTGCAGTGGCGCATACAGCGCCAACAACTTTGCTTCGATCGACGCGCCGACGCTGCGACCCGTACTGAGCTCCCCCAGTACTTCGTTCATGCGCATCGCTGCAGCGTTGGCATCGATCGTTGCAGTCCCAGTCAACGACGATGCACCGCCTGACAAGTCGACGACCACGATGAACGACCCCGTGACGCTCGTGGTGCTCGTCTGACTGTTGTTTGGATCCCAGATCGTAAGCAGCAGCTGCTGTGCGGGCACTGGTGCAACGATCGCAATGCGCTGCACCTCCAAGTCGACGTGAAAGCGGCACGTGCCAGTGACGCGCAGAGTGGGCGACAAATGCGATCGCCCATCGTCCTGGGCACCAGCGAGCGCGAGTCCGGTGACAGCGATCGTGCCGCTGCTGCTGCCGTTGTCGCTCATCCAATCGCTCGCGTCGTACGTCACGGACGATGGACCGAGCGGCAGCACGAGGCGTGCGGCACCAGCAACCGCATCCATTGCATCGTCGGTGGCGATAACACAGCCGACGTCTGCGATCCACAGCGTCGTCTGCAACGGCGTCCACGTCGAGATGTTGTGGCCCAAGTCGTCGACAGTGAGCGTGACGCCGCTCGTTGTCGGATCGTTGGTGCACCACTGCAATGCGCGAACATCGTCATCCTGTATTACAGCAACGAGCGTTCGCTGGAGCAGCCGATTTGCGTCGCGCACACTCGCATCGATCACGATGTGCGTGACTGTCGAGGCGGCAACAGCAGCGTCAGCAGATGCCAATAAAGACGACGACAGCAGCGTCGTGTCATTTCGACTGTGCGTCATCGATACGACACGAACGCGCTCGAGCGCTGCTGGATCCATCAGCAAGTAACCAGAATTCGCATGCAGCGTCACACGAAGTAACGACGTTGCGTCGATGAGCGAACGATGCGTTGACGATAATGGACGGCGACGGCGATGCGCTGCTGCAATGTCCACGTCGTCAATCTCGACGCCTTCGAGCGAGTGGACTGCAATTGTATCGTTTGTTGTCGTTGCGACCGAGCGATGGTACCGGATCATTGGCGCGTCGTTCACTGGTGCGACGACGATCCCAATGTCGAGCACTGCAGCGCGGGCTGCAGCGTCCGTGTTGATCGTATCGTCGCTGCTGCTGCTGCTGCTGATCGACGTCGTCATCGACGCATCGTCGCTCCACTCGAGCGTCGTGTGTAACACATCGTTCCCACTAAAGTCTGCGTCACTCTGGTACTGCACGGCGTCCAGTGCAGTCTGCAGCGCTGCGACTGGGCCGAGGATGTCGACGCCACGACTGTAAAGCGTCGTGCGCACATGGACGCAGCAGACCGAGCGACGCACGCGGATTGTTCCGTGTTGCACGGCGAGGCGCGCGAGCAGCAACGCATCGTCGCTGTTGGTGTCCACGTCGCTGCTGCTATTGGCAGCAGAGACGATAGCCCACTGATGCAGATCGACGAGCGCGTCCTCCGTCGCCGACAATGTTGTGTTCGTCGCATTGTCGCGATGCGTCAGCGCAGGTGGCAGCGCTCGTGCGTGCGTTGATGCTGCAAAGTAGACGCTCACACGCGGCGCTGCGACCCAGCGCGTCGTCGTTGCCAGAGGCGCGTTCAAGTGATGGAAGCGACATGCAAGCTGTAGCTCCACAGGCTCATCAAACGCGTTAGTGCGCATCACGCGCAGCGACTGTAGCACGCGGTTGATGCGCGTGCGCGTTGTCTCGAGCGTCATCGGTGGTTCCGTTGGCGCACACAGCGTCTTGTCCACGCGTGTGTCGCTCGTGCTTCCAACCATTGCAAACGAGACGTACGCAGCACCGAATGGACACGCAAGCGAGAGCGTCAGCGTTGTGTCGCTATCGTCTGTAGCAGCATCGACGTCGAGCGTAATGCCCGTCACGAACGCGCCACGTTTGTCGTTTGCGACGTCGTCATAAAGCACGAGCTGCGTCTCTGCGACGCGCCACGCGAAAGCGCTCGGTGGCGGCAAATCGACAACGATCAGAAGCGACGTTGCGTCGCTCCAGTCGTGCGTTTGTCCAGTGGTGTCAGCAGCAGCAAATGGCGTCAACGTGATGTTCACAGCGTCTTCGAGTCGTCGCGTTGCTGTTGTCCGTTCTGCTGCAAGCGGCGCGACCAAATCAATTTGAAGCGTCGCCAGCACGTCGTTCAAACGTGTTTGCGAGCCAACAAAGCGCATCGCTGCGTCGCCCTGTCGCATCGCGTGTTCGTACGAGACACCAGCGACAAACGTCGCGTAGAACAACCCGCAGCGACGGCACGCGAGCGCAAGTGATAGGAGCTGCGGTGATTCACTGCTGCTATCGAGTGTACTCGACTCTGCCGCCGCGTCGCGTTCGATCGTTACACTTGCAACGTCCGTGAGTTGCACCTTCGCGTCGTTCGTCCAGCGTTCGCTGCTTGTTGTTGTCGTCGCTGCTTCTGCGATCGCTACAAACGACGCCGTTGCGTTTGCATCGCGCATCGTCACGACGAGTCGACTTTGTGGAATTGTTGGAGCCACAATGTTGATAGTCAACACACCGAGTGCCAGCAATTGCTGTAGGTTACTATCCAAAAGCTGCATCTCGATGCGCACACGCGTGACGTTTGCGTCGTTCATTGGATCCGATACGAACGTTGCAGTCGCCAACACGTCGTTGAGGCACGTGACGCTTGAAGCACGGAGCGTGCCGGTGATGCTGCCACTATCGACATGCTGCTGTTCGCGCTCGTCAACACACGGCGCTGCAAGGGACGTTGTAGAAAAAACGACTGCGCCACCCCCTACCGTGCCGATGTGCAGCACAAGCGACTCGTTCAAGGCGCTATTGTCGTCCGTTTGCGGTCTAAAGAGCCGAGCGATGTGGATGTTTGCGTCCTGTAATGTCAGCTGTTGTCCGCGCAGCACGTGGCGATGTGCTGCTGCATTCGCGATCGCAATCGCGTAGAACACCTGGATGGGAAACTGCAGCGTGTCGCAGACGCCATCGTCGTCCATGCGGCCGCTCGTGCTGCTGTCGCTGACGCAGACGCGGATCGTACCGCTACGTGGGGTGGTGAGCAAGCCAATTGCCATTATTGCTGTGCCGAGTGGCCGAAACCGCAGATGCGACGGCGACAGCAGCGCCTGCACACGCGCCAACGAGCTCTGGACGCGTAGCGCAGACGACCCAGCGCCAGCGACGGTGACGCCATCAAATAGTGCGCGTGGCGTCGTGTGGAGCCACTCGAGCGAGCCGTTAATCGCGTCCAAGCGCACAGTCATCACATCCAACTCGTCTGGATCGTACACATCGATCGCTGGCAACTGCATCGTTGGCAGCGCAAACCAACGGCGTTTGCCACTATCCACAGCGATTGCGAGCGTCGGCGCGTCGTTCACGGGCCGCACGAGCACATGCAGCGCTACCGTCTGACCGAGCACGTCGAGCGTCACAGTGTCGACGCCGTAAAAATCCTGCAGCGGCGCGTACAACAGCATCGCAACGAGCTCCTGCAGGTCGCAGCCAGTGCGTGCTGTGAGCGTCAGTGCGCTGCGGTTCGTCGTAGCGACTGCAGTCGTGCCATTATGGAGAAGCGCTCGACTGGTAGTGGCTGCGGGAGTGACGTGCAGCTGACCGCTGGTCGCGGAAACGACTGCAACGATTGACGCGTCGACGGCACGCAGAGCGCGCAGATCAAACGCAGCGCCGACTGCGACGCGCTGTGCGTCTTCCTGGATCGTCATGACATCGTAATACAGCAACTGCATCGGTGGTGACGGCGGCAGCGACGCGTCCACTTCCAACAGTAGCAGCGCTGTTGTGTGGGCTGCATTACTGTCGTCATTGTCGCTCTGCTTGGACAGCAACGTCGACGTTGCATCCACAGTAGCAAACGTGTGCGTGACGTCGACGAGTGTGATCGTCACCGAGTCGTTTGCGATGCGATTGCGATGCGCAAGAGACGTCGACGCAAGCGAGAAGCGCAGCTGCGCAAGCGTCACGCGCAAGTCGGAGACGCGACCGACGAGCACGACCGTCGATACGTTGCGGCCACTGTGCGTTGACGTCGTCGTCGTCGTCGGTATCGACACGTGTGTGAGCGTCCCTGTGCTCGCGCGCACGGTCGCTTGGAGCACGACATCGTCTTCAGCGTCGTCCAAAGCAGCATTGCCAACATAAACCAACGATGACAAGGACGACACACCATCAGAATTGCATTTTCTATCGCCGAGCTCAAATGGCGGCAACGCCAGTGGGCGCCACGTCGTAATCCGCAGCGTCGAGACGTTCGTGTTGGTCGCTGTCCACAACCACTGCGGCAGATCGCGACGAGCAGCGTCGACAGCGATCGAAAGCACGCCGACCGCCTCGTCGATCGGCATCTCATGATCGACATTGCGATCGTCACTCACAGGCGTCACGCGCAACAAGAGCTCGTCGTTTAGTCCGTCAACGCGTCGTTGCCGTCGCTGTTGGTGGTGGGACAGCGGCGCGTACGCAAGCGCGTGCAGTAGTGCGTTGAGGCCGTCGACACGCGCGACGACGCGGACACCGGACGGTGTGACGCGCACACTGCGTGCTGCTTCGCTGCTGTTGAGATGGCCAGAGTCGGTCGCAGGCACCAACGTCAGCGTCCCGTGGACCGCAGCGATCGAGAGCTCGAGCAGCAACGCGTCGCTGTCGCTGTCATCACGACCGACGACTGCGACGCTGATGCGTTCGAGCGACATGCGTTCGGATAAACGCGTGTGGAGCACAGCGTTGCCGTCTGGTAGGTATTTTTGCATGGAGGAGTGTCAGTCGGATCGGATCACCAGATAAAAAAGGATTGAGAGAGGGAGAGAAAGAGAAAGAGAGAGAGTAGAAGCAGTCGACGTACTGAGGACGCGGCCATCAAAGCGAAGCTGCACAGTTGCTGGTCGCGCACGGATCGTAATGGCGAGTGTGACCGTTGCGACATGTGCAAGAGAATGCAAACGCGCAGTTGAATCGCTCGTGTCGCTCGCAACGACATCCCGCATTGCAGTTGTCGTAAACACGATCGCGTCGTCGAGTGGCTGCTGCGCTGTGCGGTCGAGTGACGTTGACGACGCGAGCGACGACACGTAGCGCAAGTGACGGAGCTCTGCGTTCACTGCAGCGACGGATCCAGTGAGTTCGAGCGCTTGCTGCCACGTTGTGCTGCTGCTGCTGCTGCTGGCAAACGTCACAAAGCCCGCTTGTGCTTGCAGATGCACACGCACAAACGGCGCGCCAAGCCGCGCGAGCAGCGCGTTCGTGTCGTCGCTATCATCCGCCTCCATACGCGAGGCCGTCGAGACCTCGACACCGCGCACAGCGACCGCGACGCTGTCGTCGACGCCGATGCGCGTCGATCGCAACAGCAGCAATGGCGCTTGCAGCGGTCGGTCGATCTCGACGCGCAGTACGCAAGCGACTGTTGTTGTACCAGCTGCGTCTGCAGCCGACAGCCGAAAATCGATGTGATCGCGTTCGATCGACGCGTCGTCGTTTCTCGGCCGCGTGTAGACGAGCGCGTGAGTTGCAAGCACTGCGTTGAGCTCCGAGCGCGTCCCATTGAGCGTCACTGCTGTCGTCGCTTCGCCAGTCAATGCGGTGTCGCTGTCGCTGTTGCGCGTCATCGCTGTCGACGCTCGGTGCGTTCGAACAAACGCCAAGCGGCCGCCCCGCTGACTCGCAACGCACAGCGAGAAACCGAGTCTATCGACGCCGTCGACCGCCAAACCGTCGATCGCAACGCTCGTGGTACTGTGATCGACACGGATGAATGCGACAGGCAGTCGCACGGCAAGTCCCAAGTCGCGCGTCTCGAGTCGCACGGGAATGTTGACCGTCAAGTGCGTCGCTGCTGCTGCTGCTGCCGATAGAATCGATACTGACAACGAGTCGGCGCTAACGCGCACTGCAGTGCCGCGACTCGTGCGACGCACAGCGACGTGGACGCCTGCTGTAACGAGCAGTGGACTCGCGTCGCGGACAGCGACGTCCATGAGCTGCGGGTGCGACGCTTCGATCGTCCAGTCAAACAGCTGCACACCAGGAACTGTGGACGATAGCGACGACGACGTGCGCTGCACGACAAGTGCCTCGAGCTGTGCAACGTCGAGGCGACGGATCGCAGCGTCGACAGCTGCAGCGTCTGCAAACACGGAGAGGCGTTCGGTCACGCGACCAAACACTGCGAGGCGGAACGTTGCACTCTTGTCGCGTAGACGTTGCAGTGCGTCGCGCAGTGCAACAGTCGATGGACTCAGTTGTACGGCAACAGGCGCGAGTGTCGAGCTCGCAACGAGCGTCGACGACAGCAGCTCAAGCTCTGGAACGAACGAATCCGTCGCTGTGAGCGCCGCGTCGTCGTTGCGGAGTGTAAACTCAAGTGCAAACGCCGCACTGTTACTGCTCGCAGGCAGCGACGTGTCGCGCACGCGCACAGTCACCGATGGCGCCAGCAGCCGGAGCGTCACGTCGGCTGCAGTGCGGCCACGCTGCGCGATCGTCGTCGCCGTCGTAAACGCAGTTGGCATTACAGTTGGCACTGCGTGCAGTGTATTCCCGCCACCAGCAGTGCTGAACGTCACGCACCACTCGAACGCACGCGCGTCGTTGTCGCTGCCAACGCCATTAATCTCGACGCGCGTGACGTCAACGAGCGTATTCGATGGCAGCACTTCGAGCACGCGCAGGCGCATTGTTGCAGCGTCTTGGAGCGTCACGGACACCGGCATCAACGACCGCGCGTTTCCAAACTCGAGCACAAATGCGGCGCTATGGAGATCGCGTACGTAGAATGGAAACACTGCAGCAATGCGAAGCACGTGGACGCTTCGCTGTGTGATCACGTCAATAGGAAAAGCGCTCGTGTCGCATGCCATGTCGAGCAATTTGGTCGCTACGACTGCCGGTGCATCCGTGCGCTGAATGGGAATGGTCACGCAGCGGATGCTGCAGCTGGCAGATGCGTTCAGCGCAGTGTAGAAGCCAGCAGGCAGCGTCGCAGCGAGACGGAACGCGCCAGTGATTGCTGTTCCAACTGCTGCGTCGCGTGGAAGCGTCGCACTGAGCGTCTGTGTCTGCGCTGTCGGTAGCTGAAAAGCGACTGCGAGCTGCACGACCTGGTGCACGATCGTTGCCGTGAAGCGCTTGTTGCTGCTGTCAGCGTCTGCATCTCGCATCCGCAGATCGCTGCTGTGCGTCCAGTCGATCGTGACAGCAGCAAGCGCTGCGTTGATCTCCGAAACGCACCCACGCATCTCGACCGTCGTGGAACTCGACTGGCGATACACGACGTTTGCAAGCGCTTGGCGATTGAACGCTGCGCTGTCGAGCACGAGACGCAACGCGTGCGATCGGATCTGCCAATAGACGCGCTCGCTGTCGACACAGCGTTGCGACTGCGTCGATAGCGTCGACTGCCACGGTCCCATCACTGTAATGGTTGACAGAGTAACAGCGTCGTCGACTTCATGCACAATAAGTTGCGGTGGCGCACGTAAACGGATCAAATTGTCGTGTGACAACGCGACAACGTCGATCGTCAAGCTGCTGCTGCTTGCGGTGTCTGTTGTCGCATCTGCTGCGTTCAAGAGCGTCGCTGTCAATTCGCTATGAAGTTGCGCATGGAATGCCAGTGTGTAGATGCGTAGTGCGTTTGCTACAAGCGTTGCTAGCTGCGTGCGTGGCGCCTGGAGCTGCCACTGACGCCGCAGCAGCCAGAGCTGCGCAGTGTCGCTATCATCGTCGTTCGTGATCGAGAGTGCGCGTGCCAGGGAACACGGCACGTCCGTAATTAGGACTCCTGTCCGTGCAGGCAACAATGCCAAGTGAAACGCTCGGAGATGCGATGCGTCTTCATCCGCAATTGCAAGCGACGTGAGTGCATCGACGACGCGTTGTTCGACAGTGTCGACTGCTGCAGCGTCGTCGTCATCGCTGTTGAACAAAACGATTGCTGGCGTTTTAACGTCAGTACAATCATCCAAGAGCCTACAACGACGTCGTGCGAGCTGGATCGTCGGTGCTGTAACTGTCAACTGCTGCTGTTGCTGACGATGGACGTCAATGTGGACGCTGCAGCTCTGCGCTGTTGCGTCGCTTGCTTCGATTGCATGAAGCGCAGAGAGCGCAACGTCCAACGCCAGCGTTGCGAATGCGACTGTGATTGTTGGGATCGCTGACAAGTGCGCATTGCGGTACGTACTCGCACACTCGATCGCTGTTGCTGTAGACAATGCCTGGAGACGATGACGCGTAGCGTCAGCGCATGCGACGCGCACATCGACACCGTGTGTGAACGACGCAAGCGCGTGCTGCAGCTGCATCGTCGCTGTGTCCACATCCGTCAGCGACTCCAATGCGAGCGTCGCAGTACGCACAGACGCATACGAATGGTGGACACTTTGGAGTGTGATCGTCCATGTTGCTGTTGTTGCTGTTGTCGCAGTGCGTTGGTGCGAGAGCGTGAGCGTCTGTGTAAATGTACTAGCGTCGCCGTGTTGCACTGTCGCAAGGCCGCTCGTCTGTCGTCCATCGTGCACAACGCCAATGAATAAAAGCCGGTTGCTGCTGTCAACACTGTCGTCGCCTGAGAGCGCAAGCTCCAATCGTACATCCTCAACGCTGCTGCTGCTGCTGCTGCTGTCGGGCGTATAGCGCAACGCAAGCGGCGCAAACAGCGCGTTTGCAGGGACAACGACGACGCGCTGCGATGCACTGGCAGCAGCAGCGCCAACGAACGACACGCGACCGAGCGAGTGCGGCGCCGAGACGATCGCAAACGACAGCGTCGCTTTGCTTGTAGTTGGTGGGGCGTCGGCGCGCTCAGCGCTACAAACACTCGGAGTCGTGACGACGACCTCGACAATGTCGCTTGTTGTTGCTGTCGACGATGCGACTGCGCAGTACCGAAGCGTCGGAACGAGCGCTTGGAGATCGTCGAGCGCTCCATGGAGCGTCAAGTGTGACGCACGCACAAGCGGCGATTGCTGCGGATCGAGTTGAATGCGATCGACGCGCACGCGATGCGTCAACGCAGCAGCCGCGCATAGTTGCAGCGTTCCAAACGTTGCACGAAGCGTCAGCTGCACGAGCGCATCGTCGGCATTGTTTGTATAGGACGTAAGTAGCGCTTGTGGCGTCCATACAAACTGCATTGCTGGCAGCTGTTCGCACGTATTATGGACGACTGTTGAGGTTGCAATAGCGTCGATTGCGATCGTGAGCGTGGGCGCTGGCGTCTGTTGCATCAGCACGAGGCGGCGCTCGAGTGATGATGCGGTCGTAGGAGGCGCGAGTGCAGCAGCTGAAGGCGTATCCCAACAGCCAATCGATTGCACTTGCGCCTGTGCGTTTGTAACGAGTGCTGCATCTTCCACAGCAGCAGCAATCTGAACAAACAGCACGTCGTGCGGAGCTGATGGCAGCACCACGCAGCTGTCGATTGCCGGTGGCGTGTACTCGAGTGCAGTGAGCAGCAGCTGCGCATCTGCAAGCGTCGCAAGCGCTTCGACGTGCTGCTGCTGCGTGTAGCTGTCGCAGTTGAATGTTGTTTGTGATGATGCTTGTAGCAGCTGTCTACGCATGGCTGGAGCAACAGTGATGCTGCCGTAGCGACTCGAGACCTACGCAGAGCCAAACACGCAGTGAGCTACCGATAGACGAACACAATAAAGAGAGAGAGAGAGAGACGAACGCACTGAGAGATGCACAAGCGTTGCATTGTCGACTGATGGCAACGATTCGAGTGCGAGTGGCGCGAGACGATGGCGCTGCGCAGTGTCTGCGATACGTTCAGTGTCACTTTGCTATACGCGTGAAACAAGTAAGTGATCCATCGGTCGATGTCAGACGATCGTAGGTCAATTGGCAGAGCATGCAACGCGTCACCGACAGACAACGCACCTGCGTGACCGACAGCTCGGCGCGCGTGCTCGCGAGAGCGCTGGACAGCAGCAACAGCGACAGCGACAGGAGTGCACGCATGGATGCTGTCATCGCTGTTCGTGCCCAGCGTCTTTCGCTTGTGGAGTGGTGATGCGAGTGCGCGTCTTTCAAAGTGTGCTTGGATCGCGCGACTGTTCATTGCCCATCCCCGCTCACTCGGAGCGGCTTCAATGGAAAGCGCTGGAAGTGCACACAGACAAACGGCTATGCTACTATGATAGCTACTACTGCGACGGCTGCTGATGTAGATGTTCTGCAACGTTATGTCAACGTGGTGCGGGTGCGTGTTGAGCTTGTTGGTGCTGCCGATCACATTCGCAAGACACACGAACGCTGGCGTTACGGCCATGTGCACAATAGTACAGTAAAATTGAAACTCGCTGTACTCGAGTATGTATTGCGCGAGCAGCAGCACGATGGCGCTCGGAATGGTATCAAGCGTGTCGATATGTTTCGTTTGTTAACGAAGAGCATGGTGTCATGGAGATCGCTCCATTTGTGGTACGTCATGTGTTGTGCGCACCAAAATCAAATATGCAAATTCAAAAGCACTTGCATGCGATTCAGCAGGTTTCAGACTTCGTTGGTTGGCTGCGTCCTTTGGCTCAAATTTGCATTTGCTTGGCTGGTCAGCGAGCACTCGTGACTTTAGTCGTCGCGACATCACCAGCAGCTCCGTGTGCATCTCGCTCACCGTCGTCGTCGACCACATCCACCGCACACAACACTAATTGACACTACCACACCATGGTGAAGAAGAAAGTCGATGCACGCGTGCGCGTGCTGCTCGAGAACTGCATCAAAGAGAACTTCCGGTCGTTCGTCGTGCTCGTCGGGGACCATGGCAAAGACCAAGTCATGAACTTGCACTACATCTTGTCGAAAGCCGCCGTGAAAGCCCGCCCCAAGGTGCTATGGTGTTACAAGAAAGAACTCGGGTTTTCGACGCACAAGCAAAAGCGCA
The DNA here is from genome assembly GCA_023337595.1 of Globisporangium camurandrum. Lineage (NCBI taxonomy): Eukaryota > Oomycota > Peronosporomycetes > Pythiales > Pythiaceae > Globisporangium > Globisporangium camurandrum. The sequence goes on from JAADXH010000304.1 coordinate 20,306, forward strand.
TGCGGCAGATCAAGAAGCAGCAGCAGCGCGGGCTGTACGACGCCGACAAGGACGATCCGTTCGAGTTGTTCATCTCGGCGACGGACATTCGCTGGTGCTACTACAAGGACACGCACAAGATCTTGGGGTCGACGTACGGCATGTGCGTCCTCCAGGACTTTGAGGCGATTACACCGAACATCATGGCCCGGACGATCGAGACCGTCGAAGGCGGCGGCGTCTGTGTGCTGCTCCTGCGGACGATGTCGAGCCTCAAGCAGCTGTATACGATGAGCATGGACGTTCACGCGCGCTTCCGGACCGAGTCGCACCAGGACGTCGTCGCGCGCTTCAACGAACGCTTCATTCTGTCGCTCGCGAGCAACGAGCGGTGCCTCGTGCTCGACGATGAACTGAACGTTTTGCCGCTTGCAAAGCACGCACGCAAGTTGGAAGCGTTGCCGCCACAGGACACCGAGTCGGAATTGTCGGCCGACATGCGCGAACTCCGGGAACTGCAAGCGTCGCTGCGTGAGACGCAACCGATCGGGTCGTTGGTTGCAAACGCAAAGACGCTCGACCAAGCGAAAGCGATGCTGACGTTCGTCGATGCGATTTCCGAAAAGACGCTGCGGTCGACGGTTGCGCTGACCGCAGCACGTGGTCGTGGCAAGTCCGCAGCGCTCGGCATGTCGTTGGCAGCAGCGGTTGCGTACGGCTACAGCAACATCTTTGTCACGGCGCCGTCGCCAGAGAACTTGGGGACTGTGTTTGAGTTTGTCTTCCAGGGCTTGGAGGCACTCAAGTACAAGGAACATTTGGATTACGAGATCGTCCAGTCGACGCACGCAGAGTTCAACAACGCGGTCGTGCGCGTCAATATCTTTCGCGACCATCGCCAGACGATCCAGTACATCCAACCGCAACACCACGAGAAACTCGCCCAAGCCGAGTTGTTGGCGATCGATGAAGCGGCTGCGATTCCATTGCCGGTCGTAAAAAAACTGTTGGGACCGTACTTGGTGTTTCTATCGTCGACGATCAACGGCTACGAAGGCACCGGGCGGTCGCTGTCGCTCAAGTTGTTGCAAAAGCTGCGCGAGACGCAAGGCAGCGCAGCGCACGCAGCAGCGAACGCAGCAGCAAACGTCCGTGGTGACAACAAGCAGCGCAAAGGTGAGCGCAAGCTCCACGAAGAGCGCTGGCAAGCAGCAAGCTCGGCCGCGCACGCAGCTGCGAGCGGCGCAGCGACGAACGGCGGCCGCGTGCTGCGCGAAGTCGCGCTGACGATCCCCATTCGGTACGCGCTGAACGACCCGGTCGAGCGCTGGCTGAACGATCTGCTGTGCCTGGACGCGACGAGTGCGTCGCACCGCATTGTGGCCGGGACACCGCACCCGCGCGACTGTGAGCTGTACTACGTCGACCGCGACGCGCTGTTCTCGTACCACAAGCTCTCGGAGAGCTTCTTGCAGCGGCTCATGGCGCTGTACGTTGCGTCGCACTACAAGAACCAACCGAACGACTTGCAGTTGCTATCGGACGCGCCTGCGCACCACATCTTTGCGCTCCTGGGTCCTGCTGCCGAAGCGCAAGGCAACGCAGGGCAGCTGCCAGACGTGCTGTGCGTCGTGCAAGTCGCGCTCGAAGGCGAGATTGCAAAAGAGTCGGTCCACGCACAACTCGCGCGTGGGCAGCGGGCGTCCGGCGACTTGATCCCCTGGACCGTCGCGCAGCAGTTCCAGGACGCAGAGTTTGCTGCGCTCTCTGGCGCGCGCGTCGTGCGTATTGCAACGCACCCGGACGTCACGGGCATGGGCTACGGTTCCCGGGCGATTGAACTGCTGACAAAGTATTATCAAGGCGACGTGACGAGCGACGTGCAAGAAGCAACGAAGAACGGCAAGAAATCCGACACAAACGACGCAAGTGACGCAAGTGACAATGACGAGGATGACGAGAACAAAACGACGACATTGCGGAAAGAGAAGATCAAACCACGCAAGACGTTGCCGCCGTTGCTCGTGCCGATCGACGAGCGACCGTGTGAACGCCTGCATTGGTTTGGCACGTCGTTTGGTTTGACGCTCGGGCTGCACAACTTTTGGTCCCGAGCCGGTTTCCAAGCGGTCTACGTGCGCCAGACCGCAAATGAACTGACCGGCGAACACACGGCGATCTTGCTGCGTGCGCTGCGATGCGACGATCTCGTCGAAGCACCGACCGCTGGCTGGCTGAACGAGTTTGTCGCCGATGCGCGGCGTCGGTTCGTCGCGCTGCTGAGCTACGAGTTTGCAACGTTCCCAGGCGCACTGGCGCTCAGTTTGTTGAGCGACGGCGCGACCAAACCGACGACTGCGACTGCAACAGCAGCGCCAGCGCAATTGCAGCGCAGTGCAACTGGGGAGATCACGGCCACGGAACTCGCACTCGTGATCACGCCGTACGACATCAAGCGGCTCAAGTCGTACGCGAAGAACCTCGTGGATTACCACATGGTCGTCGATCTGATTCCGTCGCTGAGTCGACTGTTCTTCCTCGATCGGTTCCCCCAGATGACGCTGTCGTATTTACAACGTGCGATCCTCGTGAGCCTCGGACTGCAGCACCAATCGGTCGACGTGATCCAGAAAGAACTCAACGTCCCTGCGAATCAACTCCTCGCGCTGTTCAACAAAGCGATCCGCAAGTTCCTCACGCAGCTCGAGAGCGTGAATGCAGCGTCGCTGGAAGCTGCGCAAAAGGACCAGGACGTCAAGATCGCCGCGCTCGCGAGCGTGTCGCAGGCGATGGTGCCGACCGAGCAGACTCTTGCTGAAGAGCTCGCGGACGGCGCACTCGCTGCAAAGAAGCAGCTCCAGTCGGCGATGATGGCCGACTTGAACCTCGCCAAGTACGCGGTGCGCGGTGAAGACGCGGACTGGGACGCAGCGCTCGCAGGCTCGAAGCGCACAGCTGCCGATGGGCACGTGACGGTGCAAGTGCCAAGCGTGAAGAAAGTCAAGCGCGCAGCTGACGACAAGACGAGCGACAAGCACGACAAGAAACAGGGCAAGAGCGGTGACAAGAGCAGCGGTGACAAGAAAGGCAAGAAGAGCAAGTATGCGAACCTGCGCAAGTAGGCGACGCAAGTTGACAGTGTTGCGATAGAACGTAGTTGTTACGTGAACAATACATTTGTTGTATTGGCTTCCTATGCTGCAGCACGCGGTGGCGATGCATCGTCTTTGTTCGTGCCGTTACTGTTGTTACTGCGCTCGTATGCGCGCTGCGCTGCGACTTCGCCTGCGCGCCGGCCGCGCCACGTGTTGGTGTAAAAGTCCCAGTCCTTGTCGACGCCAGCGTCTTTCGAGCCAGTGTTGAGGTACACGCCGCGGCGGATCTGCGTCGCGTTCAGCGCCTCCTCTTTGCGCGTGAGGTTCTCTGTCTGCAAGTATGTGCGCGAGCGCGGTTGCATCGAGACAGCAGATACAGGAGCAGCAAATGTGTGAGCAGAGTGAGCAATGCAAACAGACAAATTGATGTGTGGTCATGAGCTGACACCAGCCAGTCGACGCACCTTGGTCCAGTGCGTGAGGAACGGCAGCGAGAAGAAAGCGCCACCTACGAGCAACGCGAATGCAACGATGCCCGAGTTGCTCTTACCCTTGAGCTTCGACGGTCCAGCTTGTTGGCGCTTCGCGTTCGCTGCGAGGCGTGAAGCGATCGCCGCCGCCGCGGTTTGTTGCTGCTTCATGTTGTCGAGTGTCATTTTCTTGTGTCATGGAATCTCTATATCGTAACCAAGCAAACAAATCAATAATAAAATCAGTAACAAAATAGCATGATTTATGGGGGCATCCTCCAAAGCAAAGTCATTTTGTGGTCCTCAAACGCAGAGTGTAGGTCGGATGGGCAATGTCGCCAAGATTCTAATCATAGCCACATGGATAGCCATAAAAGATCAGCAACAGAAACAAAAAAATCAATAGCAGAAAAATGATCAGTAATTGAACAGCTTTGGCATCGTTGATCTCAAGCGCACTTGAGCTCATCAATCTAATGTCGTTTTCTTGTACCATAGCGATGTGGTGAAACAATTTTAGTGTGTTTATACTATATTAACTATAGTTTCAGTTTCAGTGGTAGTTTTATGTAATAGCACCTACAACTTTAGGTTATCTTCGCGCATCGTACTTCGACAATGCTACCGCACTTTTAAAACGAGGACAAGCAAGAAATTCATGGTATGGAGCGGTGCAGTACACTATGCTGCTATTTGTTTCGATCTGCAAATTGCCTGTATGCTGCGTTTAATACATGTATGTGCATAAATCATTGTAACTAGTAACCCTACAACAAAGAACGATGCTCAATGAAGTTGGAATTGCCCATCCACCCGCGCTTCGAGCACTCTGTGAACCAAGGCATGAAACTTTAGCGCTAATTGAAAGGGATGTGCGTGTAACAGTATTATTGTGTGGAACTGCATTTTTAACTTAATCCGAGCAAAAAGAATACCGCACAGCGAATTCGAAAATTGGTTTCAATATCAGGGTAAGTGAGAAAACAAATGAATTTGTGCTCGTAGGCACGTCCTTAAGTATTAGCATAATATAACCCGTATTTCTGTTGTGATTGACAAAAATTGGTCTAGATACTGGTCGACGACCCTACAACTGCACTAAACCAAATACCAGCTGTGGATGCGCTTTGACATTAACAATAATTGATTAAGCGGATGCGGATTCATGGACATGGCAATTCATGCTTGTTCTCATGGCCGTAGTTCTTAAAATGATTCCTTTTAACGATCATGCAAATCTTTGCTTTTTGCCACTATGAGCGATTGCTTGTCGAACACCTCCTACTTCAATCAGTAGCACGCTTTACCCAAATTAAGTGTGTCGTCTTACTTGGATAGCAATTAGGAAAAAGATATGTTCATTTCTTGTGCAATTTCGCCGTCAGGAATGTGTGTTGTGAATGTATTGTCCAAATCTTGATTACAGTTACTTAAACGACTGAAATAGAATAGGCAAGAAATGAGCCACACGCATTACTTTGTTGACTCCATAAATGTAATACCCCAAGTAACACACTTGTACACGTACGCGGGCACCATTGAACTATACTGTTGAAACACCTACAACCACAAATCGTACGAACAAAGCGCTAGCACCAAATTTAAATTGTTGATTTTTCATCCATGGCGAGTGTTCGGGTTGCGTGTTCGTCATGTCTCTGTAACTACAAAGTGGGTTATTAAGTACATTTATGCCAGGGCGATTTTTATCGCGTGCACTAGTAAGGCAAATATATCGCAAGAAATGTTTAAGAAAACGCGGTCAACTTGTCGATCATGAAATATTCGAAACACACTGACGAGTAAACGTGTATAAAGTGGGGAAACGCATGTTTTTGTGTAATTTCTATTTTACTCGTCGCAGGAGTATCGACAATAAAATAGCAGTCAGAAACACCGCCTCTCGTCGTCGCTGTAATTGCTCAAGTTATTGACAGGCTGCTTATGAATTCACACCATAGTTATTTGTTAACATTTTAGAGCATTTGTAGTGAATCAGCCAACAAGTTCGGGGTCGGTTTCAGAATTTGGCAAGTGGATAAATGTCGTCCACATTTGCTTACATATTGATCAGAGCCGACAGATTTGAATACAAAAAGAACAATTCTTTGATACAATCAATAAACTAAAGAGAACGTTGGTTGGTGTTCGTGTTACTACATGTGAGTCTACTAGGGTCTCTCTACTGTGTCTTTGATGTGTATACGGTTCAAGTAGATTTACAATGCTGAAAACATAGCAACAAAGATGTTAGCACGAATCGAAACATCAAAGTTGCTAACTACTGGTCATCACTGCATCTATTTGCGCGTTATATTTGGACAGTGAAAAGTCAGCCGTTATATTCTGTTGTTGGAATTTGTTGTTGCTTCGTACATTGAGCCAGGGGTTACAATACACCGCTGTAAAGAATTTGCCAACACACCATCGATTTATTAACACCAAATGGAATTCATGTTCGGCTTATCGATGCGCCAACATTTGATTTGCAAAATTTGTCAAATGAAAAATATTGATAAACAGTTTCCTGCGAAATATTGTGACTTTCAACGCAACATACTTACATTTACCATTGTGACTATACTTACTATGTACATCGCACATCACTTTTAGTAGTCAATTCGCATCAATATCATGTCGTAGGAATATCACGCAGTAGAGTACTATGCTTTTGCTACACCAAAACTCACAGGAATATCGACCATGCAGTAGCAATTGCGTTAGGACACAGAAGACACCAAATTACATAATCAACGCATTGAACGCCAAGAACCCAAATTAGAAGCCACCGCAGATTAATTCCACGCATATATAGAGCAGCGGAATGATGACTAACATCACCGGATGCAGTTTATGTTTCCTACTGCTGGTACATGCATCAATCTCGACACGATTGGCCAACAACAGACGTCAACCACACACGTCGTTTGCTTTCTCCCTATCGGATCTGCTGAAGTGGTAGTGTGCTTGCGCAACTGCATAGTGGTTGGTATGTGCATCGAATGCACAAGACGGACTTATGTATACTCCAAAGCGTTTCG
>JAADXH010000305.1:0-26873 GCA_023337595.1 Globisporangium camurandrum
GATCTGGCCATTCTCGAGCCACTGCGTCACGCGCGCTTTCGCGTCGCTCTCACTTGCGGCTTCGCCGTGCAGGACCAACGCGTGCGCGATCGTCTGCTTCACTGCACGACCCATTGCGAGGCTCCCGCACACAAACACGTGGCCATGTTCGTGCACGAGGTGGCGCACGACCAGTTCGCTTTGCTCAGCCAGCGCGTCTTGCACGTACTGTTTGTGCAGAGAGAGAAAGAGCGAGAGAGAGAGAGAGAGAAGAGAATGTGTGAGACATGCAAAACGAGTGCGACAGCGTCACATACAACACAACACGTACGCGTTTGCGAGGCACAGCAGCAACAACGTGATCGACTTCGCTACCATCGACTGCTGTCGTCGTCGTCGTCGTTGGTGGGATCAACGCCTCTGCGTTCGAGAACACGACGTGGAGCGCATCGAGGACGCCGCGGTCGCGTGCGTCACAGATCTCGTCGCCGTACAGAAAGTCTGCGTCTGGCGCTCGGCAGCCGTAAAAGAGGTACGCACGACGATGTGCAGCGCGTTTGTCAACACGTTCGTCGTCGCGCTCGTGCTCGAGGTCCTGGAGGAACGCACGGAACGGCGCGATGCCGGTGCCCGCACTCACGAGCAATATCGGCCGTCGATCCGCCTGCGGAAACACAAACGACGAGTGGAAGAACGCCGCACGAATGGCGTCGCGACCTGGCGCGAGTGCAGCCAAGTAGCTCGAACAGCGTGGCACTGGCTGCTCGGCGCGCTTCTTCAACCCGAGTGTGATCGACACGTGGTCTGGAAAGAACCGACGCGACGACGATACGGTGTAATAGCGCGGCGCGTTCGACGGTGCAAGCTCCAGAAACGCAGCAAACGAGACGCGGAGCGACGGGAAGCGGTCAAACAGGTCTGGTACTGTCACGCGCGCACCGTTGCTGCCGTCATTGTCCAACAGAGTCAGTCAGTCTATTCGTATGTGTGTCTGTGGCGCAGTAGCATATGGTCCGACGTACCGCTCGGCTTGGAGCGCGTCGAGTGCGTTGGGCATACAGAGCGCGTCAATGTCGTCGACGTCGCTTGCAAACGCTGCGAGGCGCTTGAAGAGTCCCGGTCGGAGAGTCCCTTCGAGGTCGAGGGACCACGTGAGTGCATCACGAACTGACCCAATGCGCTCGAACGGCCGTGCGATGCTGATCGTCGATGTCGGTGGCTGCTGTGCGCTGTTGCTGTCAGCATCGATAGAAGCGACGGGTTCGATCGTAAAGATCAAGTCGGGGTCGATCTGCAAGTGCGCGAGCATGCGGTCGACAGCCGCAACGCTGTTGGGGACAAACACCGCGATGTTCGACGCGTCGTCGCCCACGAGGCGCATCTGGTGTTCGCGGACGTGCAGATCAATGTGTCGCACGCTGCGCCACCAGTCGTCGCGCGTACGCAGCGGTGCACTGAGTACGTCATTTGATGCAACTGTAAACAGCGCAAGGTCGTTTGCTTGGAGTAGCGCCTGTTGAGCGGGCGTCGGCTCGTCGTGCTCGAGGAACTGGACACGGAGCGTCGGTGTTGGCTTCGCGGGTTGGTCGACGTGACCGGCGGGCGACTGCTGGAGACTCATCTCGTACTCGAGTAGCTTTTCCTACTCGGTGGTCGATAGTAATTGGCAGCAGATTGTTGATAGAACTACGTCAGCAACTCGAATGACCAAGTATGTAGACATTGTGGCACACCTGATAGACGAGCAGCACGCAGTTTGGGCAGTCGAGCTTGCAGCACTCATCGTCCTTTGGCTTTACCGGTGGACTCAGTGGTGCTGCTCGTTTCAGCCGCGTCGCTCGCGGCTGCGGTCGCCATGCCATCCATCGATTGCAACCAAACATGCACACAGACGCAGATGATGTAGATCAGCATGTGATTGCGACTGCGTCGTGCAGATGCGAACCAAGCAGCACGCGCATACTGCTGGTGTATATGCGCACATACCTGGTTTTGCATGCGCTTGAGCGCCATCTCGCGCTCAAATTCCATGAACGCGTCCATGCCGCTCGCAAACCCGCGTGTCGCGCCAGCAGCGCACAGTGAGCTTGTGTCTGCTGCTCGTATGCAGCTCGCGCATGTGCCGACCTTCTGTGTGTGCTGCTGTTGACACGTCTGGCGCGCTGCTGCTGCTGCTACCGCACGCCGGAGGAGCAGGAGTCGGCGCTTCGCGAGCATCTAGCAATGCGTTTGTGAGACTCGTTTTGATTGACGTGCGTCAACAACATCGAAATCGTCCATCATGTGTACTGCACCAGTACCAAATATATTACCGGTATAACGGTAGCACTACCAGTAAAAACCGTTTTCAATCATTGGTGCACAAAACGTCGTCAATCAAAATTCATTCATCAAGTGCGCAACACCAGCAATCACACGGCACAAGCATGAAGCGCAAAGGAGGTCGTCGTGCCGCTGCTGCTGCACCAGCTGTCATCGTACTACCGCCTGGTGCGAGCGAGGAGCGCACGCGTGAGACCGAGCGCCTGTTCGTCCACAAAAGCACGCTGCGGTGTGCGGAGCAGCACCGCTGCCGCGCCTGTTGCTACAAGATCGTGCTCTACGGTCGCGCCGGCTTGCTGCCGAATGTGCGTCCCGAGCTCTGCCCGCGCATGACGAGCGACGACACTACCGCTGTTCCAGCCAAAGACAACAACCAGGAAGAGACAGCAGCAGCTTCAAGCACCACCGTCGGACTATACAACTCGGCGCAAGTGAAGCGCATCCTCACAGTCGGCGATGGCAACTTTTCCTACTCACTCGCACTCGCGATTGCGTTCGAACCACTCGCAGCCGACGCACAAACGCGTGTCGAGCTCGTTGCAACGTCGCACGAGAGCCGCACGACGATCTTGGATACGTACCCGGACGGCGAGCGCATCCTTGATGCACTGGCTGGCATGCCGACGCACGTGCGCGTGTTGCACGACGTTGATGCGACCGACGCTGCACAGATGCAAGCGCTCGGGTCGTTCGATCGCGTGATCTGGAACTTCCCGTGCGTGCGCGCACCACGGGGCGAGGACGGACAGAACCAAGAGATGGAGGCGAACAAGCAGCTGCTCGCTGGCTTCTTTGCGCACGTCAGTGCGATGCTCTCGCCGACTGGTGAAGTGCACGTGACGCATAAGACGAAGGCGCCATTTGGGCAGTGGGGCATTGAGAAGATCGCAGAGAGCCACGGTTTGCGCCACGAGCGGTCGGTGATCTTTGATCGGTGCCTCTACCCCGGCTACTCGAACAAGAAGGTGCTCTCGAAAGGCTCGTTCCCGATCTGGGACTCGCAGACGTTCGTGTTTGTGCCGGCGACCCGAGCAGCAAGCGATGTTGCACCCGAGTCGAGCGCAGAGTCGGAGACGACTGCCGACGCGTCTCCAGCAGTAGCGCTCGGTGCGATCGAGCCTGTGACCCCAGCAATGCTCCGCAAGATGTACCTGCTGCTGTCACCGACGATCCAGGACCGTCTCGATGCCAACAGCAAGCACAAGAAGCGGAAGAAACTCGACAAGTCGCAACACATTGATGTGACGAAGACCCTCGTACCTGGCGCGAATGGTGCAGCGGCCGACAGCGCGGATGCGAAAGCAAGCAGCAAGCACAAGAGCGAGCAGAAAGGGCTCCAAACAAAAGAGAAACGCAAGCGTCCGCCACAGCCGCCTGGCAAAATGGGTCACCAGAAACGCCAGAAGCTGCGTGGTCGCAAGTAGAATGCGTGTGTGTGCGACCCCCTCAAACGCGACTTGGACAGTAGAGACAGATCCATACAAGCGACTGCATCCAATCATTACGTTTTTCATGCATTCACTATCTATCTCTATTACATACAGCTGTCAAAAACGCTTTGTGCTGGCTCGAATGTGTCGTTCAGATATCTCAAACAGACGCTGCTGTGTGTGGACGTGCTCGTGCAGCACGGCGCTTGTAAAAACTCGCTTGGAGCTTCGTCGCTGCGCGATTGAGCGTGTGGACACCCACGAGCACAAAGATGCGGTCGGTCGCAACGACTTGGAACGCGTCGTGTGGCGTTGTGATCACAATTGGCACTTCGATGAGCTCTCCCGAATTGAACGATTGCGTCGATTGACGGTAGACGCCAAGACACGTGGCAGCATACTTGCTGGCGGCGAGTGCGTGGAAGAGTGTGCTGTACGAACAGCCAGTCTGTGCAGCCACACGCCATGGACAGTTAGGTACACGCTAGTGTGAGTCGTCTACCGTATCCACTTGTACAAGACAACAGCAATGATTGCCAGCAACAGCAACGTACGCGAAGATGGTGCGGTACTGCGACGGTCGAGATCACGCCCGTGCAGCGTGGTCCACCGACGAGCTGGCGCACGATCTTGTGGATCGATGGGTTGTAAAACGTCTAATAGCAAACACAAGACGCGTGAGTTCGTAGTGCGCAGCATTATGAAAACAAATGTACAGGCAGTCAGATACGCTGTAAAGCACGCACCTGCACAAGCATGTTCTCGCACAGTTCAGGGTGCAGGAGCCGGCCGCTCATGTAGAGCGGGAGCCCAAAGATCGCACTCTCGGACTTTTGCTGCGGCGCGTCGTTCAGCAAGATGAAGTTCCAAAAGTGCTCCGAGTCACTTGCGTACGTGTGGTGATGATGCCGCGCGTCGTGCGTCGAGGTGTTCTGTGATGATGGCGACGATGATGACAATGCACGACGGCCGTCGACTTGGAACGACATGCCCATAAACTTTGAGTTACTCTCGTCCGCGAGCTCCGTGATCGTAAAGATGCGCGCAAAGTCCATCTTGAGCTCGACGAGCATTGTCGTAAAGATCGCTTCAGCGTCTACAATGCTCGATTCGAGGTCGATGTCGACGTCGCTCGCAACCGATGCAGTCGACGCCGTAGAGCTCGTGCGCTTGCCGAGCACGATGACCGCAGCTGCGGCTTTCGCGCCAGCGCGCTGGAGCTCACTGTATACGAGTGGACTGCCTTGCACGTAGTACTGCAAACAAGAGAGGACATACAGAAACAAAGGCGGTTCAGCACAACAGCACGACTCTCGCACACTACTGTGCTATGCTCTGTACGCACCACGTCGCTGAATGCAGCAAACGTCTGCATGAACGTCTCGGACGGCTCAGCTGCGTCGAGGATCGTGATCGGTGGGTGGTACTTCGCATGCGCTGCGCGCAATGGGACGATGATCCACTGGAGACTCGCAAGCGAGTCTTCGCCGAGGAAGCTGCACACGACAATGTGGCGCGGATCCAACAAGACGCTCAGCGGTGGTGGTGTCAAGATGTGTGGCGCATCGTCCAGTGACGCTGCAATGCGCTGCGTGCGTGCGTCGACGCCTGCTATCGCACTCTCGTATGGGTTCCCGGCCGTGTACGCGCGATTCGCGTGGCGAAAGTTGAGTGCAACCGACTGGAGCGATCGGTCCTGTGACGAATGAACGAGCGAGTGTGAGGAGAGCAGATGAACGCAGTTATGAGTGGAAATGATACGTCAACGGCCAGTCCGTCGACTAACGAGAGCGCAGCACGACGTACGAGCATGAGCGACTCGATGCTCATCGCCGAGTGCTACATCAGATCGACACAATAGGATACGGGTCATAGTATTAGCAGCAATTGATAGACAAGTACAGCGTTCATACGTTACAGCATACGACAGACGCACGATGTTCTGTCGCGTCTCGATCGCAGTCGTTTTGTGGGATGAGTAGTACTGCGGCGTCGCCATCTGTGCGTACGCAGTCACGCTACGCATCTCGTCACTGTCGTCCGAGAAGCTGCGGTTGTTGTTGTTGTTGTTGTTGTCGCCGCCGCTGTCGTCCTGCTGCTGCTGCTGCATGGTCGTATTCGATGCAATGAACGTGTCAGCAAGCGGGTTGAGCACCGTTGCTGCTGCGCCACCACGGCGACTGCTTGCGCTGCTGTCAAAGTGATGGTGTGCGACGACCTCGTCCGGGCAGATGCCGTGTTCATAGACGTGCGCGAGGTCATCAGCAATGACGTAGCACTGCATCCACTCGGTCATGATGAGGCTCTGGCCTGGACTCAGGAGCACGCGCGACTCGCTCGCTGTCCACGAGTCAGGGGCGTCGTTGCCCGACAGCACGACTTCGACAGCAATGAGCACGACGTTCCCGGCTGTCTTGTTGAAGATCTGCGCTGCAGCGCTGGCAAACGTCATCCCAGCGTAGTGCTATGTGAGCGAGTAGCGACATCCGCATCGACAGAGCGAGCGTGTGTGTGTGTGTGTGAGTGAGTATGAAGAAGCTATGCATCGATAGACCAGCAGCCAGTAACGACGCACCTTGGACAAATGGATGAGGTACATCTCCTTCGCAGCGCCTTCGTAATACTCTTTCAACCAGCTCTTGGCGGCTGGTGCGATTGTCGCTGTCGTCGTTGCGTCGCTACTCTCACTGCTGTCGCTGGCGTCGATCACGATGTTATTGTCTGCGCTCTCGAGTCGCGAGAACCGCACTCCAGCGTCGTTCGAGCGTTTCTTTGCACGGAGCGACAAGAACGACTTGGCGACTGCTGCGTGGGCGCTGCTGCTGCGGCTGTCGATCGACAAGCTGCTGCTCAAATTCGCGAGCATCGTCGAGACACCGTGAGAGACAGCACTTTGTGCGAGCGTCCCCATCTTGATCACGTTCTCGCAAATCACGTCGTCGCGGTTCACGCCAGCTGCAAGCATGTGCCGCGCGCTCTCGGCTTTAAGTACCATGACGAGGAACCGCATCGTCTGGCTACACGGCGTCGTAGACATCCACAGCGTTCCATACGTGAGCGCTTGTCAGTCACGCATACAGGCAAGAGCTACGACAGCCAGTGCGAGGCGCTTTCTCCTATCCAGACGTACCCACAGAAGCGCTTCGCTGCGAGGACGCGCATGATGTTCATTGCGTCTTCGTTCGCAGGGTCGTTCGAGAGTTTGTTCGGAAAGACAAAGACTGCATCGGCGTCAGCTGCGAGCGCGCGTTCGAGGTCCTCGGTCCGCGTCGCATCGCCTGCAACGTACGTCACGCGCGCTGCGAAGATCGGATCGGCTTTGAGCTTCGCGACGAGGCCGTTCGTAAACTTTGCGTGGCGCTCACCGAGCACAACGGCGTGGAGCTGCTCGCTGTCGCTCTCGGACGACGCGTGGTCTTCGTGGAAAAGCTCGCGCAATATCGCCGAGAGCTGTGCGAACGACGGGTTCCCAGTAACGAGCAAGTGTCGCATATCGGGCTTCGGGACGAACGGCGGGTTCCCAATTTGGCGCAGACGGTAGAGACCAATCAGGTTCTCGATCTCCATACTGAACAGAATGATCCCCATGACGATAAACATGATCGCCAGTAAGCGACTGAGCACCGTCTTGGGTGCGTTGTCGCCATACCCGACGGTCCCGAGCGTCTATATCGTCGACAAAGCGTGTGAGTTGTACAGTGTAAGAGATTGTAACAGCCACAAGAGCGACGCAGTTGATCCAATAAAGACAGCAAGATACGCACCACGACTGTAAAGTAGAACGAAAACATGACCGACCACGTCTCAGACGCACACACGTCGCTCTGGTTGCGTGCGATGCTGCCATCGTCACAGCTATAGAGGTGCGCAAAGCCATTGTTTTCGAAAAATGGCATCTCGCCGAGCGTCTCGAGGAAGAAGATGACGCTCGCACCGACGGCGATCAACAGAAAGATCTTGACGCCCAAGCGGACCATCATCCAGCCTTTCGTCGACCGTGGAACGCGCGTCTCCATCTCCAAGTAGCTTCGTAAAATAAACACCGGCCGCATGATCGAAAAGTCGAGCCACGTGCGCGTTGCGACGCCACTGACGAGCTTCGTGGGCGCAAAGCCGACTTGGAAGTGCGCTGCGATGCTCAGCGCTTCCAAAATCGTCAGTGGCGATAGGATGTACAGCACCTTGTAGCGCGCTGCGAGGAACCGGACGGCATCGTCGACGAGTGCGATAGCATACAGCGCCGTCACGGCGTAGTAGCCAGCGTCCGAGACCTCGTACGACGAGCACCGCGACGCGGTGATCCCGAGGATGCAGAACGACACTGCAAGTTGTACAGGGCGGTTCTATAAGCGTGTTCGTGCATGTCCAGTCAGTCAGCAGAACAAGAGCGAGACGCACTGGCAGTAGCGCACGTACGATGATAGCGGCATTCCGCGACGTGCGTGCCCATCGCCGCAGCGCTAGTGAGAACGTGATCTCGCCGTGCTTGAGTGTTTTGCGCTGCCGTCTCGACACGACGGTCCACGTTGATGCACCAACGAGCAAACCAGCGAGGATGTAGACTGCATACAGCACTTGGTCCTGCGTGTGCGCCCAACTCGCGACGCATCGCGGTACGCCCTGCGTGTCGGCGTCGCTGCTTGCGCCGTACTGGTTCACGCAGATCATGCCCATTGCGCTCGTGTGTGGATGCAGCTGCGGCGTTGTATGGGTCGAAAAGGAAAACGCGCGCTGAGAGTTTTGCGTAAATGGACGCGCGCAATGCCGTTCGATCCAGATGGAGCAGCTAGGTTCTATGCAGGTGTTGCACAGCAAGAGTGCGTCGTTCGTCAAGTACGCAGTGGACGCGGCAACGACGCCAGCAATGAGCACGGACGCACAAGCTTTGGTGGTGGTGCAAATTTCTTGTTTGAGCAGCTGGTTCTCAGATCGGATTTCTCATTCCTCATTTATTGCTTGTATGCTACATGTAGAAAGCCAGTCCGCCTTTCTGCCGCTGCGCGAGCGTTAAACGCTTGACGAGCGTCGTCACGACGATTCGATTAAGGACTCACAGCATAGTAACATTGCATAACTACAAGGGTATAGCAGGCGTACATCGAAGCAAGTGTCTACGTTTGATCGGCGGCAAGACCATGACTAGCGACAGGGCAACTGGTGACAAGGACATCTGCATGTCTATTCCGTTATACTGCAACAGCCACAACTATGTGCCTAACAGCGACGAGTAGCCGACGCACACGGAGCAAGGACGAGAAGTACATCCATTTCACATACAGGACGGTTCATTCACACATTCAAGACAAAGGTGGGTGGTTTGGTGGTGTAGCGCTGAGACAGGTCAAGTCACAGATACGAAGAGATCCGTGCTTGGTTTAGATTCGCCATGACCGAGGTCAACTGCTATTCCGCGGCAAAATAACCGATGCGAGCCCAAGGTAATGGTGGCATGCATCAGCTTTAACCGCGGGAGTCGATGCGACACTGATCATCCACGACAGCAGCGACGCAAGCACGCACAGACGCTACGTACTTCGTGAAAGCACGGAGCGTTTGTGTGCGTCGTCAACTGCCCATCGCTTCGACCAGTGTGCGCACTCGATTGGGACGCCATACATGCACAAACACGCAAAACATGCACGCTTGATGCAGACAATGCGCAGCACACTACAACCGAAAGCAATGCTGCTCACACGAGCGCAGCAGCACGCGTTCCATGCAGGAGATGTGTATCGCTGGCTGGAGCTTGCGCTGGCTGCGTGTGTCGCCTAGTTGCTTCGTCGTCGGTATCAATGCTCGTGCTCGTTGTGGAAATGATGGACTGCTGCTTCATCCGTTTGTCGTTGGCAACATCGCCAGTATTGAGTTGGTAGTTGCATTATCAAAATCTGACTGGCTGCAATCGGTTCTTTTCAATCACATACTAGCGGTATATGCGTTAAGAGGGTATTGTGCTTTGCATTAGCCTGATTTTTCTATGTGATTGCCAAATGAAGAGAGATCGCATACCGGTACCGGTAAATCCACATTTGCTATTGCCAGATCACGATGGTTGAAGTCAACAGCAGCAACGATGCGCGACGGCTGCGCAACGATGACGACGCTGCTACAGACACCGCCGCGGACACTAGCGCCACACATGCAGCGAAGCGCGTGCGTTTTAGCACGATCTTATCCTCCAACGATGCCACACGGCTCGCAATCGGTGCGTTTGGCTTGTCATTTCCATGTTCGGCACAGCTCGCATCAACATGTTGGTCCTCATGTGTTCGTTGCTTTTACTGCATGCTCTGTATAATGGTGCACAAAAGTCACTAGCAGCAGTCAACTCGTCGAGCATGACAGCAACGAGCGTGGTAGTGTAGATACTGACAACGAGTGCATTGATGAGAAGCAAACACTGCAGCAGCAGCAGTGGGACCTCGACTACTTTGCGCCACAGTTTACGTACCACGCATTCGGCACGGACGAGACGATCCAAGGCTACAATGGGTTGCACATCTCGGTGCTCTTTAGCGCGTTTGACTTCAATGCTTTGCTGGATGTGCGCTACAAGGAGCAAGAGCCAAGGTGCGGCGTCCGTCTAAATCGAACGCGATCTGCCTGTCACTAGCGCAAGCAATCACTGAGCTGCTTTATGTGCCTATGCGTGTGCGCTTCCACAGTGCGGACGACATCGTTGCAAAGATCACGCCGTCGTTACCGCAGGGCTTCACACGCGACCGCGCAGCGTTTCGCGAGCGCGTGCGCAGTCTCGAGCAGCACTTTGCGCCACTCGGACAGCGCGTGGAGTCGTATACAAAGCAAATCGACGACCACTTACGGCAATTCGAGATCTACGAAGCGCCACTTGTCGATAGCATTGCGACGCAGCAGTTGCTTGCAAACATGCAGATGCTTGCGCTTTGGTTCATCGAAGGTGCGTTTCGTTGGGAGGCGTCTATACACTGCAGTAATAGCAGCAAGTGCTAATGTGTTGGCTGCCTATTGTGTGGCGACTGGCTTTATCCTGCAGGTGCTGACGCAGTCGATGTCTCGGATCCGCGCTGGGTCCTGTACGTCACGTACGAACGCATCGACGCGTCGTCGACCGACAGCAACAGCAACAATAGCAGCCATAGCAGTAGTGGAGACGCTGTCCGTTATGCACCAGTGGGTTACGTGACGCTGTTCAAGTTTGTCAACCCACTCAGCTACAAGAAACGCAGTGTCACCACCGACAATAGCGAGCAGAACGAGACGCACCGGATTTGCCAAGTGCTCGTACTGCCAACGTATCAGCGACAGGGTCACGGCGAGCAACTTGTGCAATGCATCGCACAGCGCGCCGTGGAGAATCCGAAAGTGTTTGAACTCACGATCGAAGACCCCGTCCCCGCGTTTGCGCAGGTTAGTAAATAGTTGAACTGGTTGTTGTGTGGATTTGTAGTCGCACTAATTGAGCCAAACTAACTCAATGCAACTGTATGTGCTTCATTATGTCGTGTATTGCGCAGTTGCGTACGCTCGTTGACGTCAAGAGCTGCGTCGCACGTGGTTTCTTCTCGCGCCCGCCGAGTGCGAGTGCAGACGCAACAGCACCAGCACAAGGCACAGCGAGTCTCCAAGCAGCCGACATCCGCGCTGTCCAAGAGGTACATAGAGACACAAGTGTGTGTCGAGTGGTTGATAGATAACTGCGTATCGACGACGCCAGTAGCTGGTGCTAACGTCGCTACGTTGGGTTGTAGGCACTCAAGATCACGCACAAGCAAGTGCAGTTGTGCTACGAAGTGCTCAAGTGGCGCTTTGTTGACCAAAACGACGTTGATGCGCTCAAGACATTTCGGCTGGAGATCAAGAAGCGATTGTTTAAGCAACATGGCGAAGAGCTCGAAGCAATGGCGAGTGCCGAGCGACGGAAAGCGTTCTTGGAAGTCGAGTACCAGGCGCTCGTTGTGCAGTTTGATCAGTTGCTGGCGAAAATTGCACACTGACTTTAATGGAACGAATTCTCACTTGGTCAGTTTGTGCAACATAATGCGGCAGTCGCGTGCATGCTACTGACGTCAGTTGTGTACACAGTGTGTGTGAGAGGTCGAACGAGATATAGGGTACAATGTACCTACTTCCTTTTGTTGTTCTGGCCGCTTGAACAACATGCAGGTGTTCAGGACGCTTGACCAACAAATAACAGGACCTCTTATTAAACTGTAAGAGCCCACGATAGTTAATCGATTATAATAACAGTTAAAACCTGAAATTGTGCAACATACGATGAGTACAGTAGGTACAGTATTGGTACGCTTTGCAAACGGAAATCATTAACGCGATAAAAAACCTCATAAGACGAGTTACAAATTCTATCAAACGCGACCGACTTCATTTTTATAGCTTGTTGAGTGCGTGCTGATTTCAATAAAGGGCGACAGATCTTGTGTTTCAGATGTGTCAACTTATCAATTGTACATAAATATTGATATTTTTATTTGTGCAGCACCAGAACATGAGTAAAACCTCCTGGTATTGTCCTGTATTGTCAAAAATTAACATAAATTAACAGTATTGAAATGTGTAGCTGTGTGGTATATTACGTGTATATTGTATTGTATTCCCAATTGTAATTCATGTACAGGCATCAAAACATTTTATTATAATAGAGAGAGAGATACATGTATACTGTGTAAGTGAAAATACGACAAATAAATATACATAGGTAGTGCTTCGTATGGTTGGTGCTACGTGGTTTTAAGTCAATGCGGTGTCTATAGGACTGACACCGCAATATGTTGACGTAATAGAATATCAGACGATGGCTTTGCTCACGAATGTGTATATTTATAATTGCTCAGCTTTTAGACGAGTTGAAGCGGACATTAGTATAGACAACACACGTTAAAAATGCACGGAATGTGCGAGAAGAACTAAAAGGCAGCGTGACGAAGAAAACTTGGCTGCAATGAACTTCAGCACGCAATACAGTACGTATAGAACTGTGTCGTACTAAACGACAGTATTACATTTTACAGTAGTATATGTGTACAACGGCATTATATATAGATTGAACTTTTGTTGGCAGAGATATCGTAGCACATGAGAACTAATCATTTGTACATCCATCTTACAGTAGCAAAACCACGTTTGGACCTCGATAATGTCGTTTTATGTTAATGTGCACTTGCTTTGTATAAACATAACATTTGAATTGCTGGTGAATATACCTTAATATATGCACTAAGATGTCACTCACTATTACAACATTTCGGACACAAAACAACGTGTGTGGACCCCAGGACATGTATGAGCACAAAAACAATTTGAAATACTTCAGCGCATAGGGGTAGAACGACATTATGGCGTGTGTGTTGAGAACGTCCGCCATTTTCTCTCAAAACAACACTGTCCGGGGTAAATATACAAACTCAAAGGAAATCCGATTCGTTCGCTCTAATCATGTACACCACCTCAAGCTAAATTGTGTGTTTTCCAAATTCAAGTTGGACGAATCCAATTTCAAATTGAGTTTTGTGCTTCATCCTTGATTCATTACTTGACTACAATATACATGCAATGGATCATTTTAAGAAATGATTTGCTCAATTTGATTTGGGATATGACTCCAATTGAACTATAAATGGCGCAAACTCTTGGCTCACCACATCAAATCGCTCGTACGTTGCTGACCCGTAAGCCATACATAATTCCGCTAATTATCACTGATGCACGTAGCTCGTTTTCTTTTTTGCGAGTAAAAGCAAGCACAAATTCTGGAATGTTTTGGTTTTGCACATCGCGCGCTGATTCTGACTGTGCACACCCTCGCTGAATTTGTTTGGTTCGGAATTGAAATCGAAGATGTTCGTTTTAGCAAGTGAGAAAGCGCAAATAAGAATAGCAAACGAAAATTTTACCTTCATCATGTATATATACGCTGATAACTGTTGATTCGAACAAAATGGTGGGCTTGCAATACACAAGCGTCTTCACTTTAGACAGGGCTTCAAATTGCAGCTCTATGAAATTGATTTCGCAATCGAATACATGTTTTTGAATGATATCACGACAGCGCTGTATATATATACAGCAATATATCAGAGTGTATTTGTTAAAATGACGCTGATGTATGTACTACATATCACATTCATCATGAAATCTACTTGTCGTACCTGTATATTGAGCATATACGCAGGAAGATATCTATTGTGTCAAAGCATGACATCAATGTGTGACTAGATCCGATTGCCAGACATTCCAATCAAAATGACTAATAAGAATAAATGCGAGCAAGCCCGTCGTGGAGTTATTCCGACCATCACACACATTGATGCCATTTTCCTCATACTGTGGCCAATGCTTGTGCGATCAAAACAGTCCAAACGTGTATAAATTGATTTGAGATGAGAAATTAGGTATCCCAGTTATGTGCTTTACGTGTACGTAGCTGGCGGTACTACACAATTTGCAGTTTAAAGTAGCTCTTTTCAAATAAATGTGGTGAAGTAACATGTTTGGACCAAATGCAGTAAATTACAAGTTGGATCGACCCTCAAACATGATCCCACTTTTCCATTTTTTACACAAGAAATCCCAAAACCACATTCGACTGCAAAAACGCCACTTTGATCAAAGAAGTGGTGTATTGTACGAGATGTGAGTATGATTGCGGAACGAGTTTTGCTGTTATGAACTCTCAGTACACTAACCTTTAGATTATAGTGCAGTATCATAGAGTCCTTTAAGATACTGTAACTAGAACGGATTATGTTTTGGACGTAAACTATTTAATAACAAGAGGGTTTTTGGTGCCTGTCTTCGCACGCATGTGGTCACCCGAAGATTTACCCGTGAACTTACCCGTCTTCTTACCCGTCGAGTCACCGTCGAATCACCTGTCGAGTCCTCGCAACGTAATGTCGAGCCTCCCGTTGAGTAACAGTTCGAATCACCGTTTTTTTCCTCTATCGAGATCAGTCATTTGTTGTTGTGATATGGTTAATTGCAGATCTAGACACAGCTATTGTGAAACTACAAATATGGGCTTGACGCAAATATAGCAACTTTATGTATATTGAAATATTTGATAATACGTAGCTGGTATATAGTGCACAGTTAAATGTTTCGCCTACATGCTTTCACATAATTGTATATATATATATATCGTGTTCAACAACGTTATGTGTTGTAATACCCTACTCGTCGGTGTGCTCCAAAACTGACATAACGCATACCCGTCACATAGATTGTAGAAATGATGTGGCATAAAACAAACCATAGATCTATCGAGATAATATGGCGTGTTTATCGTCGTTTATGCTAACTCACAATTGAATACGGCATAAATGCACGTCATGCTTGTATTGATATTTGGAATAGCCTGTTAACGGTTCGACAACAATTATGCTCATCATCTTAACATAGATGGACACGTGAGTCGCATTTTACTTACATGAACGAATTGGATAGGTTTGGGAGGCGCCAATTAGTGTTCCCATTGGACGCACAAATCAATTAGCCGTATGATCCAAGGCTAACAACATTGTGCTATCGGTTTAGTGCCAAAGACTGTATTCAATACAATATATAGTACATCAGTATCGAGTTAGAATATATTAATATCCCACGACGTACAAATGCGCCGATACATTTTGTTTGTATCCTACAGCCATCTCTATTTTGTATGATACAGCCGAACAGCACATTATTGTACGATCTATTGCTCTACAATGATAGAAATATGGAAATTACCGGTGTTTGTGGTGAATACACAAGCTTGTTTACTACTGCATGGACTAGCTCAGAGCACGACGCAGTATGCGCGCTGGAAAGGCATTTACTCAACGACGTAGTACTCAACATGCATGGTCTTGTCTTAGCAACCGTTGCCACCGGCAATGATGTAGCACGACGTGCTCGGAAAGATCCCCATTATGTTCGTCGTCACGGACCAGACGAAAGCAAACGCGACGTACGCGACTGTGAGCGCCCCCAGCAACTTGTTTGAACCACCGGTTTGCTTGAGCCTTTGCGTCTCGCTCTTTTGTTTCGGTAGTAAGAACAACAGGCCCCACGATGCGATCGTCAGCGCATACATGAGACCAACCGACTTGGTAATGTCCATGCGAACTGCAAAATCGTCGTGCTGGATGCGTTCGTTCGTCAAGTGCCAGTGTTGATTCGTGATCTTCGTGAGCGTCGCAGCAAACGGCGACGACAGGTTCGCGACGGTCGTCAACAACCCGTAGACCGCACCTTCGTTGCCGTCGTTTGCCAACTCCACGATGACGTACGACCCAATGATGAAGCTGATGCCTGTAGGCACGCTGACAGCGACAGGCAGTCCCAACCAGAACCACTGGTTGCGATACACGTCCCAGACCGTGACGAACGTACAGATCGCATCGATCGCAATCGCGCTCGCGCCCGTGACAACTATGATCCAGCGCCAATTCCATTGCAGCCCAAACGTGCCAGTGACTGCAATCCCGCAGAGAAACAACAGCGATCCGAGGACTTCGCTGATCGTTGCGTTGATGGGCTCGACGCCGACGATAAAGCGCTGGATCGGCGACGCTGCAGTGTACGAAAAGTTGGTCAACAGGCCGCTGCAAAAGTGATAGCAGATGACCTGGTACACCGCACGCGTCTGGACGAGCGTCCAAAGATCCGAGACGTAGCCTCTAAATGGCGCACGCGTTCGTGTCTCTTCCTGAATGAACCACCACGTGAGCGGAAGGATCGGCGCAAGACAGACTGCGAGCAGCAGCATGAGCGTTGGGAAGCTCAGCGAAAAGTCAAAGCTCCCGCCATATTCTTTGCCGTTGAACGCAAAGCCCGTGACGAGAGACCCGAGCGCAACAAACAGCGTCCGCGTACCGTAGATCGCTGACTGCGTCCTTCCGCGCACTGCAAGCGGTTCGCGCTGGGCCAATTCCACGACGACCGCGTCGGCTGTGACGTCCGCCATGAGGTACCCGAACGCCGCGAACATCATGAGCAAGACGTACTTGTCACCTTTGTTTGGCGCCTCGAGCGTCAAGCGATCACGGATGCCTGCGTTCGCTGGCAAGTCGTAGTCCTTTGGGTTCACTTTTGCGTCTGCGGGTACGAGGAAGTACGGATCCCCGACTGGCGTCACGGCCATGAGCACGAGCATGGTGAAGCAGATCGACCATCCCAGGAGCATGTACGGCCGACGGCGGTAGCCACATATTGGGACGCAGTCGGACAGCATGCCGTAAAAGAGCTTGAACGACCACGGGAGCGTCACGAGCGTCTGCGCAGTCACGACTTGCGCGCCGCTTGCATTCAAGTACGACTGCAAGAACGGGTAGATCGTCGTCGGCATGACGCCGTAGACGAGGCCGACAGCAGCGTACTGCAGAATGAGCCCAATGTGGTCTTTGCTGAGCAAGCGCGGCACGCCGCCACTCCGAAGTGCGCCGCCGTCTTCGGCTTCGAGCGCATCTGGGGTCTTCGCGTTGCTGTATCGCTCGCCGCTGTCGTTGGTGAGCGACGCGTTGCTCACGTACGAGAGGCGCTGCGCGAGATCGAGGTTGCCGTTCTTGCGGTTCATCTGGACGTGTTCACTTTGTGTGGGATGTACGGAGATAGTTGGATCCGTGGCTGGCGTCTCTGGCGTATAGGTGCGTCAATCGGCCGTAGCTGCTGAGAGGACGACTTGAGCCAGAGTGAGAAAAGTGAAAAGTGAGTGCGGAGCGCACAAGTGCTTTGGGACCAACTCGCAATTGACCAATTGTGCGACTCGACCTCGGTTTACACCAGTACAACTGGAAAGAGAGCTCGGCGCTCGGCTGACTTACACCAGTAAAATGGAAGAAAACACCATCTCAGGGCAACTACACCAGCACAAACCGAGTCTACTTACTTTCTTTTAACCGAATCTGACAGTGATGATGATGATGCTGATACGAATGAAGGAATAGTGACGATGAAGTGGAGACCTGTGGTGTGTTTGGTACCAGTGATCGTGCTTGCTCCGAGCTCAGGAAAAGTGTTGTAAGATGAGCTTGCTATAGGTAGACCCATGCTTCGCGCGGGAAAAGGAGGCGATGCTGAAGCGGTGAAAGGCAATACGTCAGGGCCTGCTATTCGTCCACCTCAGCGAGCTTGTTTGGGTTTAGTTGAGCTGTGCTCGATTGTGCGCAGCGAGTGCTTGCCGAGTCTGTCAGCAATAGCAAGCACCAAACACGACAAACTGAAGAGTTGTGCTTCGTGAGTCTCGGTTGACTTTCTGTCGGCAACAGAGCACACCAGATCTGGTGTATTGTCACATGGCATGTGCATTAGACTTCGTAGATACAAAATGGCAAGATTTGCAATACAGCTACAGTGCCCGCATTTACAGTACCGCACGTAGTATGTCTATTTTACCTCGACGAAAAAATACGACTCACTTTAATCTGGGGTATATTTCACCCCGGGTTAAAGTGAGTCGAGTAATCGATATTGGTGATACGTTTTAGGTCAGTTCAAAGTATTGTAAACGTTTTCGATGCAGTTCATTTCATGTGACTTCAAGATTAATTATATATGCGTCCTATGTTAGCTCTACAACGGTGCTTATTTGGTACTGCTCCGTTTCGGATTGATCGTCCGCTGCCACAGTATTTACTTGTTCCAGATTGATCGTCCAAGTTCCTATTATGGTTGAAGTGTTACGTGTCGCTAAAAAATACCTCGTCGTGAAAGATGGTGCATGATCTTCTTCTCGTCGTTCTCGGAGACGATTTTGTACCATAATTGGACCTAGTAGAAAACTTCTCAATGATGTCATTTAACCCACCATTACCAAGTGTACCACCGTGCCACATTAAAAACGATGTCTCTGATGTACTATGATGTACATTAGTCAATTCAAGTGCCTTGAAAAGAGTTTTTATACCAACATCAATATAAATTATATTACAAAAAATGTCCATTTTCGAAATATTGAATTTGCACACCTATTGGGGAAAACAGGCATGAGAGATATCGAGATGTGGATGCTTTCCATCCGATATATATTTTCGTTTGAAATGCGAGCATGAATTGTGCGCAACATGAAGTGGCCAACCATTTTAAAACTCGCCAGCAAGAAAGTAGGGCGATAGAAAGTGCCAACAAGTGGGAAGTGAAGGTTACTTCTGGTAGTAAAAGCATGCCTAAAACCAGCAACCCCTCAAACTCTGATAGCTACAGATGTCTCGCTGTCGATTTGGCATCGCAGAAGCAAGCCCGGATCGCCCGACAAGCACAGGCAACAGCAGCAGCAGCAGCCGCAATGTCTCAGCCACCACCACCTCCACCATTATCTTCCGATTCGCCGCGAGCAGCAACCGAACCTGCGGAGACTACCATAGTGAATGCGGCGACGACCAAAACGCCGCTGTGTACATCACCCGCACCTGTGATGCACATTGCAGTTGTTCCTGTAGCAACCACACCAGCGGCTACAGCCGAAATAGAAGCGACGCTCGAAGTGAATGCGACGACAACCAAAACGACTCCAACCGCATCAGCCGCCGACCTGATGCACACCGCGAATCTGACTGCTCCAACTGCAACCTTAATTGCATCAACCGCTGGCGCAAAGCACAACGTGATTCCGACTGCTAACATGCCTGCAAATAGAGCGCTTGCAATCCGACGTCTTATGCTGACGTCACCAGCTGTGCAAGCCGACCCCCTTAAGCGCGAGTCCAACACCTCAGATGGTACCTATGCGGCCTGCGGTGCCAACACAACAGAAGATTGACGAAGTGATACGTTATGCACGTGTGTATTTATGACGTATGTTATGTGCGTTCTTAGCTAACGCTACTATTTTACGGTTTGATAATGCACTAAAAGAAGCAGCTTAAGCAAAAAGGCAAGCGCAAGGCTGCGAAAGAGGCTGCTATGTCCAAAAAGGCAGCCCGGTGTGCAGTTGCTCGCGAGCGCAACCGAGCGAAAGTCGAGGTGGTGGAAGAGCGCGGCGCGCGCGTACGCGAGCAAGCGTTGGCGCTGATCGAAGCCGAGCGCAAACGTAATGCGTGTCGTCGGAGCGCCACGCTAATGTCTTGCCGAGTGCAGGCGCAACCGCCTCCTCAGCCACCAGCACCTGTACCGCCGGCGGCGCAATCCATCGAAGACGCTTTTGCCGTCTTTAATCAGACGATGAAAATGACGGTGATTCGTGGGTCGGAGAAAATAGCGACGAAACGCCTAAGGATACGGTCGAGGCGGCGGCGCACGAATACATAGTTATTGTCGATGACGTTGACACGAAAGCGCGAGGCTGACACACGTGGAATTGCCATCGCTGGATGTGGACGCGTTACAAAAGGGTTTTTGACCCCCGTAGTTCTTCCGTTTGGATCTGACAGCAGGACTCCAGCACAGTGCGTAACAAGTTTTGTGGACTCTCCCAATGATCTTTTTATATTACTTATGCAAATGAGAATATGGCGGACGATCACCAAAGAGACGAACACGTATGTGACGCATCAAGTATGCGAGCGATTACGTCGTGCATTTAACAACGCGGCAACACGCAAACGCGAGAAAATATTGCGATTATATTTGCAAAGGAAAACACGGCGAAGTCGCGTAAATTTATTAAAGATATTTGACTTCTGTTTGCTCGCATGCTGTTGATGTTGATACGTTCGTTCTCAGATCACTGGCCTACCAAAACATTCGACGCAGTATCAGATGGGAAGTTTGGCAAGTATATGCCTCGCAATCAATTCTCAATTATTACTTCTAATTTACACTTTACGAGTATTGCCGTTCCGCGAGGTGAGACAAACCGATCTTGGAAAGTTCGCAGTGTTGCCGATGTTTTGTAGTAGACATTTAAAAAGTGCTTCGAGAACCCATCAGTGCTATCATTTGATAAAACGATGCAACTGTCACGCAGTCGCTTCAACCCCACCAGCCAGTACATGAAGGACAAGTCGCACAAATGGGGCATGAAATTGTTTGTGACCTGCTGTATGCAGATGAAGTACTGTCTGGTGTTTGTTGCATGACATGCATGCCGATGTGCATTACATGTATTTGTGTTGCGCATCGCATGTTTCCGGCAACATTTTTGCGAATTGCATATCGCATATCCTCTCAACTCGACGAGCATTTTTATAAGTGCGTTTCTAGTGTGCCACGTTGGGCATATATGTATTTTCGATGTACTACATAAATATTGTCCAGCTAACATGCACTGACGGGGCTAATATGCTAAACAATGAGAGCCGGCAACAAGAAGAGTGGGGGCAAGAGCGGTGCGTCGATGGTGGTGTGAAAAGCCGCAAATGCCGACACTCGAGATATTCGATCTCACACGGGTTAACCATTTACATAGCAGGATACAGTTAGCTTGCTTAAATCAGCTCAATGAATCTGTTTGGTGGATTAAGATCACGACTAATCAATTAGACAATCATATTGAATGAGTAGTACTCGTTTGTCCGTTGGTTTTAGTGTTGAGATTGAAAAACCTACTGGTCGATATTCATTAGGGGCATACAAGCACTGCAGTCTATTATATAGCTGCAATCATATACTGGTATAATGTATATACCACACTTAACAGTATACCATAGTTTCCTCAATCCCAAAAAACAGTTACGCAACACGTTTACATGTTTTTCAATTATAAATTGTATGAGTTGACTTGATAATAGTCCGCAATGAATGCAAATGAAAAAGGAGTGCAAAAGACAGGTGATAAGAACGATTTATTTCCTCTTAAGTTTGTTGCATTTCTAGACAAGCAAACAGGAAACTAAAGTGAGCGTACCCTATATAAAGGAAATCGGTTGAAGGCGCTTCATCCAAATTTGCAGCACGTATATGCACTCCCAACGGCAATACCAATTCGTTGCACATATTGCTGTTGCACATCACGAAAGGCACACAGGTTCACCGAATATAGGCATGCAATGTTGGAGCAATTACGTCAATTGTAAGTGCACGAGCACTAACTAGATCTGTGGTTCTCCACTTGTTATTATTTGCCGCAGGAAGTATAAGACACATATACTGCTTAATGAAAGCACATCATTACAAGAACAATAACATCAAATGCGAAATTTATCGTGAGGATGTGTGATGGATGAAGTCTTGTCGTATATATACAATATACACACATACGTGCTTTGCTCAGCTCGAAAAACAGTCGGCACACTGATACATCCCATTAGGACGCTCAAATTTTGAGAAACGGTGTCGGATATAGCTTTAGGCACTTACAAATCCAATTATAGCAAACAGTGATCAGATTCGGAATCAGTAGCACATACACTTTTGCAATAAGAAATGTAAAATTACCGAGTATGTCTTTCTTAGCCGAAAGACCTCTGGGCTCACCACAATACGACCAGCCATCTCCGCCAACTCAGACGTTGTAATATCAATCCGAAGTTAAATTAACGTTCTACACGATAGAACCAACGAATGACAAATCGTGTTTTGTCTAGTAAGCGGTTTTTCGTTTCGCGATAAATATATATTGGGATATATGACACACTCTTTTACAAAGCAGCAAATTAAACATATGTAAAAATAGTTACCTCACTTGAGCATGTCAAACATGGAAGTAACGATATTTCAAACTACAATTTATATCATGAGGTCGTTTGATGCATTTGGATGTGCTCGATAAATATAAGTTTATAAACGAGCGCGTATGTTTTCGTCGTATATTTGTCTTTATTGGTGCAAATAACGTTTTGGTTTGAATTTGATACTACACATCCTGAAACTAGATATTAATAAACCCGGTTCTACACAACATACATGCATTTATAATATTCTGCCCGCGCGAATACTACCACAGTTCACAAAGTATTGACATGAAATTTGGTTTGGTAAAATGTTCATTGAAAATGTTGTATACACATCCAAAAAGCAATTGTGCTCACTCATATGACGTCGGTCAATGCGCCTCGCGCTGAGGAGCGCTGTAGGTGAGTGCGATTGACTGTTGTACTTTTTGCCTTTTTCTTGCTTAATTGTGTGGACAAGTTTATAGATAGCTCGATTTCTGAGGACAATCAGAGCCCAAATCTACACATTGCTCACTAAACTGATGGGATCATCATATTAAAGGGTGCGGATAAGTGTGTGGACAACTGCAAACTCACTCTACTATCCGCTCGTTTTTTCCTACAAATTAGAATGTTATTTACCATTGGGAAGTAGAGTTTTCCTGTCATATATCATATTTTACATATATACATTTATCAATTTGGATTGTTCAGCGAAAAACACAATTTACTTGCAGCACCTCGTTGACACACACGCAGAACAGTGCTCCATTCAGGTACAGCGCATGTCATTGTTGATGCAGGCACCACGATATTTACAATGCACGTAATAACGGATCGCTTAACACGCACACACTCTCACTTCGCCCCATTGCCAGCGTATGCTCCATCGATTGCAGTGTGCAGCGCATTGACCGCAGCAGCACCGCCCACACAACACACACATCAAGACTGAACACCTCGATCCACATCGTCATCCGCAGCGATGAGCGGCACGATTAATATGAATGCGCACTATGAACTACAGGAGAAGATCGGCATGGGTGCGTTCGGTGAGGTCTTCAAAGCCGTCGATACGCGCACAGACGAAGTGTGTGCGATCAAGATCATCGATCTCGAGCGCGCAGGCGACGAGATCGACGACGTGCAGCAGGTACGTGCGTGCTAGCAGTCGTCGGCACAACATCCGAATGCAGTACATTACACACATACACACACGTTGACTGCAGTCTACGCTTTGTTTTACGCACACTGACTACACAATAGGAGATCGCAGTGCTATCGCAGTGCTCGTGCGAGCAGCTCACCAAGTACATTGGGTCGTTCATCCAAGGTACTCGGTTGTGGTACGTAGCGATCGTGCTGCTTGTAGGTGCATGTATGTGTGGATAACGCTCGCTCATTGATGCACACACGACCCACGTGCTGACCATGCTTTCGCTACAGGATCATCATGGAGTACCTCGCAGGTGGCTCAGTACTCGACGTCATGAGCACGGGGTACGTCCTCTTGCACGGTAGGATGCTAGCGCTATCGTATTTTGCCAATAGTAAACACGTCGCTGCTTCGATTTTCGTACGTACCAGCCCGTTGGAAGAAGCGTACATTGCGATCATCTTGCACGAGCTTTTGAAAGGCGTCGCGTACTTGCATTCGGAAAAAAAGATCCATCGCGACATCAAAGCTGCCAACATCCTCCTGAGTGGCGACGGCCACGTGAAGCTTGCGGACTTTGGCGTGACGGGGCAACTCACCGATACAGTCACGAAGCGCAGTACGGTCGTTGGGACGCCGTTCTGGATGGCCCCCGAAGTCATCCAGCAGTCCGAGTACGACTCGAAAGCGGACATTTGGTCCCTCGGGATCACTGCAATCGAAATGGCGAACGGCGAACCGCCACTCGCCAAGTACGTTGATGTATACGGACCTATATGAAAGAGCCAGTGTGATTGATAGAATCTTTCTCTTATTTCATATAGCATCCACCCAATGAAAGTGCTGTTCATGATCCCACAGCACGACCCACCGACGCTCGACGGCAGTGCGTTCTCGTCGAAATTCAAGGATTTCGTCACGCAGTGTCTCCGCAAAGCACCGAGCGAACGCCCGACCGCTGTGGAGCTCCTCGAGCATCCGTTCATTCGGTCTGCGAAGCACGTGTCGCACTTGCTCGATCTGCTCGAGCGCGCACAGAATGCGTCCGTGGAGCGATTCGACAACGGCGATTGCAATGAGAATGACGACGACGACGACGACGTCTACAGCAGCAGCAGCAGCAGAGTGCACGCCGACCATGCGAATGGCTATGACAGGTCTGCACACGATTACGACGATGACGTACGCCAGCGTGGCAGTCACAGTGCGTTCAGTGTCGGCTATGAGACTCTGTCGCCGACGTCGCGGTCCACTGCGCTTGTTGCTGGCAGTAGCGCCACGTCGAATGGCTTTGCACCTATCGAGAGCGACGACGTCGATCGGTTTGCGCGCAGTAAAGTCCACACGCGCGCGAAATCGACGAGTGTCGACAGTGGCTGGGACTTTAACACGATCCGCATCAGTAGCTCGAATGCTTCTGCCATGGCGAGTGCAATCGCAGCAGCAGGAGCAGGAGCAAGCGGGAGTCTATCGTCCGGATCGCTCTTTGCACCGACGCTCGAGTCCATGACGACGATAGGCGATATGAATGCACCAGCTGCAGAAGCGGCCACTGCCTCTGGGACGGCGACAATGTCGAGTACACAGCAGGCAGAGCGCACCAACGACGCTGAGGAGGAGGCTGACGACGACGACGAGGACGGTGTCGATGAAGACATGGATGCGTTTGAAAGCATCGTCAAGCCAGCAGTGTTTGGCGTGTTGAGTGGCGAGTTTGATGCAGAAGCACTCGGAGTTGACGACGACGACGATGCGATTAAAGTACGCGAAGATTTGCTCCTCGACTTTCTCCAGGCGTTCGAATCGCTTACGATCGAGAAAGGATTATTGAGTAAAGTGCTCGAGAGTTTACTGGTGCATGGTTCGCAGCAGTCGTGACGACGACAACGACGACGACGATGCAAGCAAAGTAGGATGTTGTAGACAGTGTGGCAGTGCAGCAGCGTGTAGTATGGAACCAATGAGTAGATCGACAGCATCGTGCGACGTCTTTGTTTGTGGATGCAGTGATGTGCTACCGACTGAATGGAACCGCCCCCCAGTCCGTCTCGCATAGTCGCTACCGTCCTCCCAACTCCACGACGCTTCGTACGCATGATGGCGCACGTCCCACCCTTCACATCGTCATACCTACGACTCTCTCTCTCTCTCTCCCTCTCTTTCTCACACACACTCTCTCTCACTCACTGCCTCTCTCATTGCCTCACTTCTCGCTCGCTCGCTACTTAGCCCAACAGCGTCGTACCTTCGTCGCCCCAGCCGCGTCTGTTGCGCGCATGGCGCTGACGAAGCGCGAGTACGGCCGTGAGTGCGACGAGCCCGATCAAAATCGCCGCCGAGACGTATTGCGAGAACGACAGGTGCGTCGTCGTCGCAGTCGTCGTCGTCGCCAACTCGGATGGTGGCGTCGACTTTTTGGCAATCGGTGACGTGCAGTTGCGATGGTGGCGACCAAATGCGATCGCATCTTCAAACTCATCGAGCGTGCACAGCGCTAGTGATTCAAGAGAGAGAGAGAGAGAGAGAGAGAGTGACGTCAGCTACGCTGGCGAAACCCACACGATATCCATCGTTCCATACACCAGCAGCAGACAAACAAACAAACGCACTGTCTTTGCATTCGGGAATCAGCACTGGCTTGCCCTGGAACAGCATGCGCACACCAAACGACGCTTTCGTCTTCAACTTGTAGATCTCCATCGTCAACACGCCAGCGTATGGCGTCCACTTGCCGTCCCAGTTGGATTTCACGATCGCAGCCATGAACGGCATGATCGTCGAGTCGTGCCCTATTGAATATCCCCCCCCCCCAAAAAAAAAGAGAGCCAGTACGGGCAGCGGCGTCAGGTCTTTTCATACGGCAACTGATACAATACAAGCCTCTCAATCAAAAGCGTACCCATCGTAACTGCGAGCTTCGGCGTGGGCGTCGTGCCATTTACGACTGCATCCAGGCGCGTGATGATCTCATGCAGGAGCGGCTGCATCGCGATCTTGGCGTACCACGAGTTGTTGTACGTCAAGAACAGTCGCTGGCGCTCTTCGACGTTTGCATACACGTTGATGAATTGCGTCTCGTCGATCCCGTGCGGCAATGGCAAGTTGTTGCAGCGCGCCGTACTCAAACACTCGAGCACGGTGTCCCACGAGAAGTTACCGACCGTCGCATTAAAGTCGTGCTCGATCTGCACGACGTGCGGATTGCGATTGTGTTCGAGGAACGTCTGCGCGTTGTTTGAGAGGTTGCCAATGTAATCCATGAGCGGACAGATGTTCGCATTCGAGTTGATGTGGTCGCTCTTGTAGTCCGCAACGTTCCACTCGAGCATGTGCTCGATGTTCTGCGATAGACTATCGTCGACTGGGAAGAGACCGTCCATGAGCGCTTGGCCTGACCCGAGCGTCCGCTCCTGGTCGTCACTGGTACAAGAAAGAGAGAGAAAGAGAGAGAGAGAGAGAGAGAGAGAGAGAGAGAGAGAA
>JAADXH010000306.1:0-26858 GCA_023337595.1 Globisporangium camurandrum
AACACCGAGGCGAGATTGTACCTCAGTTTATGTGGTTCACCTAACTTAGTGCTCCATATACGCCACGGATCCAAACGTATCGGTCAGGAATGAATCCCCTTGTTTGAAGGAGTCATTTGTTCGCAGGTTTGAAATTTAGTTTATGTGCCGTCTCCTCGTTGCGACGGCACACTCTGCCGTCCATCCATGCATTCGCTTGCATGACGTAACACTGTAATGCCCTATCAACACACCTCAATCCAGATCTATCATTATTCACATTTCGTCAAGCACGTACATTGGCAAGTGTACGTGTCCTTACCGAAAATCCATGCCTATGCATGAAGCGGTGCAACAGCTTGAAGAGAGAGTCTACTGTAAACGTCTTGCTCTTCTTTTTGGTATCTACAAGTATGCATCACAGTAGCAACGTACCTATTCCTATCTCCTAACATCCATCATGAACGCAATCAGTCGGCTTGATAACGGAATGAGCTCGCATAGCCCTTGAGTAATGGATCGAGTCGTCTGTGGGACGTCAACGCGGCGTATTTTGTCTTCGAAGGCCTTCCAATCACGAATGGTGCGGCGGCGATGACCAACGTCTCCTGTAATCTGCACTCAATCATCGTTCCGTGTAGTACAGCAGCACGGACGCTCGAGTTGTCTGCAGATAATAGTGCTATCCGACCGCCTGAGTTTGGAACGCATGACACGATCGGAAGCGCACACGATAATCGAGACGCGCTCGACGACCATCAAGCACTCGGCGATCGTGACGCACTAGATGATCGTTTGTCATTCGACTATCAATTTATTCTGGACAACCTGGACGACCTCGATGATCTCGATGATATCGAAGATCGCAACGCAATCGATGACGCGACGACTGCTGAGCTCTTCGCAAATGATTGGATCATGAAGTACATTCTTGAACCCTGTGGTGAGTCTATTTCGATGGTTTTTGCCTATGCGACGATGTGTACTCTTTATAAAATGCTTGGTACTCACTCTCCAAAATCTTTCATATTTGTTACGTACTGAAGCCACCACTAGAGCGCCATTATGGTAACTGACGTGAAAGGGAAGCGATGACGGCACCACCAGATGTAGAATTGCACCGCGCATAGGTTTTTGACACCGTCTTATGTAACGACTGGGCACACTTTAAAAGACAGTGGCGTGTGTATTGTAAGACGCAATATCTTCGATTCCAAGTCCGACACTCTATCAAGGCCAAGTTGTGGAACACAGGAACTGAAAAACGATCGTACGGCAAGATACTGATAGAAACTTGCCTGGATCAATCAATGTATGTATGTTTAACGATCATTATATTGTATTGTGCTTATACATGCGTCGACAGTCAACATCGTCTGCAAATTCCGATTCGCTTTGCATTTACAAAAAAGGAGTTGAGATGCAACAACAGCAACGAGCAGAAGGTGAGGTGGCGTTTCTGTGCGCTTCTCTGGCTGCAGCGCCGCGTATCGATATGAGTTGATTCTGGCTGTATCGACGGGGTCGTCACGTGGAAAGTGCACGTTCGCAAACAGTGGCCCGTGCATAAACGCGAGATGTTACTTACGATGGCGACAAGATCTTTGCAGTTATCACTGATAACGTCTTATTTGGTAGTTGGCGCTATGGGCGTGGCGGATACGTCGACATCCAATATCGCCACAGCACTTGGCATGAAGATTGGTACTTTGATCTTGTTTGTCATCTTTAGTCCTTAACTAACACAATCGTCCACGTACTTAATACAAATATCAACGTAACAAAAAAACGTGATCACGATTTGACTTGAACGTGAGGGAGCAGAAGAACGAGCCATTATCATCCTTAAGGTATACGTCAATAGCGGTCCGCATTTACACACTGTGATCTTTGACAACGCATTACAACCGCAAGGAGCGGAGCGGACTGTGTATGGGTGATTTGTTTGATGTTTGATTTCACCGACAAAACAAATGCTCTCGGCGTTTTCCATGGAACGTCCAATAGTGTTTGAGTACGGATTGCGGCATACAGAACAGTACATCTTTGCTCAAGTTCGTTTGTCGTGACAGCACTGACAGTCCGCGGGGTACTTACAGCGAGCGGTGATCGCTGATGAAGTCAAACATTAAAATGCTCAATTCTGCATGTTACAACATCAAAACCTTTGTAATCGACAACGATTTTTTCGCCAGGCGTTCTGTGACAGCATACTCGACGCGTGTGAGAATATATATTGCTCTCTCTCTCTCTCTCTTATTATTATTTATTTCTCTCTCACACACATTTTCATGCGCGCTCACGGTCTCGTACTTGAACTCTACCAGGTTCTTCTTTGTCGGTGTATGCTGTAAAGTATATTCGACAAGTGGTTGCAGCGAGCAGGCACCACGCCGATCTCAACGCTTAAACGAATAAAATGAGTCTATTCTCGCGAGAAATGCACGCAACGAGTGAATCGGCTCATGGCGAATGACTCGACGACTTGCTCGAGTATTCGTAGGGCCTATCGCCACGACAGCACAACTTCTCGAGAGCAACTGTACTTCGTATGCGTGTATGTATGGCGAACGCACACCGCAGACCCCACTCCACTGGAGGAAACACAACAACGAATAGCGTCGAGTCCAATTGCAGCCTGTTAATGCGCTCTTTGGCTTTTTGGGACGGAAAACAATATCGACAAGAGTGCGTCAACGTCAATGGCGCACATCACGCGCATTATGCAGACGCTTAACTTGTCGAACCTGTGTCAAGTGCGCATCCACGCATGGTTGGGGCGTGCCCTACGTTTTTATAAGGCGTACAACGCGACCCTGAGAAACCTTAAATACATTACAAGATCGTGCGCGAGTCTGACAAATATGTCGTTTATCGTCACCTGATACAGGCACGACTCACGCACGACGCCGGTGTCATGGCAATGGCGGTGTCCGGTACTGTACAACTTGTTTAACTGTCCATTTGGTTGTGCACGCGTCTGCCCTACAAGATCGATCGACTTCCATGCCGCGATATTGTGTTTGTCGCGAATGAAGTCATGTGCAAGAACAAGGTACCAGCAACTGCAATTGACCTGCGGGGGTCATTGCAAGAAGCTACACGCTTTCGTCCAGCGATTGAAAGAACTATATCTGATCTCCGTGACATCATAACAAGATCAAATTTAGCCTCTGCAAAAGAGAAGACATGCGACCGCATGTCAAACATCACGTACGTTGAATAGTCTCGGCGTGAACCGAAGTACCATGCTGTTGTCGTGTGTAAGTACAATGCCGTCAAATATTTTACTCAAACACATGTGGCTGTGCTGCCAGCACACGCATTAGCGTCTAAACTCAAGCAATACGAGCAAGTCGGCCAAGATATAGCCAATTTGTTGCCGGACTGGTAGACAGTCCGCGACGCAACTACAGACGATCCGAAAGAAAGCGACCACTGGACAAGCGACTACTACGACGATTACGACACTATCGACACAACGGAGTATCCCATTCAGCACGGTCAAGGAACAAGCGGCTCTGTACGAGGCACCGCATTCGACTTGTCCAAAATCCACGAGAGCACTAGGCTCGCTCAGCGGCGTAGGCGGTATTACGAGCGACGGCTTGGCAGAGCGATGCCGAAAAAGCGCCTGCGTCGGGTTGCTAAACTCGACGAAGCCGACGACGTGAAGGGATGAATATATTCCAGGTGTTCCAGCATCAAGAGTGTGTGGCGACGTAAGCGCAACATGTGCGTCAAATCCAATTGCGTCGCGTGCGATCAAAGCATCGAGTGCGATCAAAGTGTAGAGCGCGATCAAAGTGTAGAGTGCGAACAAATCGGCGAGTGCGATTAAAGCGTCGAAGTGTCGAGCTCACACGAAGCTGTACATGCCTTGAGTTCACATAAAGTGTTACAAACGTCGAGTACATCGAAAGCATGACACTCGATGGAGAGCACCATCTCCCAACGCCTTCGGGCGGAGCAAATACACGAGATATATCAGAGAGTGGCAATAAAAGTGGTGTATCGACAAGTTTCATACTCTGCAGGCGAAAGGATCTACTCTATTGACCCGACAATTGTCGTACTCGACGATGATCCGCGTGGGGTCCAGCAAGTGATGGTGAAGTACTAGCACCGGCTAGGTTTGCCGGTGCAACTCTTGAAAGACAACGTGCGTATGAAGCAGACACCGATGCGCTTTGTAGTTCGGCCAGGAAAAGTAGAAGCATAACTGGTACAGATTGACCGCAAATGAGCTTGACACACTTCGCTAGCAAATTTTGCACGAGATCGTGTGCATTTCCAGCGCACAGGTCATTAAGGATGAGAAGGGGCGACGAAAATAGTTGAGAGCGGCAGTCGAGAAGGTAGCAAGTCAGTTGTTGCACGAGTAGAAAGTCGGCAGTGAGAGATACAATGCGCACATCAATCTCGTACTTAATACATTAGTGTACGTACGCTCATCGCGCTGTGTTGAGTTGCGAGATAACGAGGCACATTGAGTTCGCCTCAGCATGAACACCCAGGTCGGTTGCAAGTCGAACTTCCATGCAGATCTCGTCACTGATGCTGCATGGGAGGTGTTAATGCACCCCTAACATCGTTGCAAGTGCGATCTCTAGCGCATCCACCTGTCCCTCGAGTTGCTGCATGGCGCTGACATGCGAACGCAGCAGTTGCTGCTCGAGCTTTTGCTAAGTTATTTTGGTTCTTTCGCAAAGTGCAATTGCATATCGCAGCTCTTGAATCCTCTCAAAGCCGGCGAAATCAGATTCGACAATTCATGTAGCACTCTATCAGCCGATGTTATTAAGTTTGAGGGGCATCACCATATTATCCACATTTATGACCTCCACTCCTGTGTATGACGCACGGATGTTACTCGAATGCTGTCTGAGATCGAATCGTTGTCCCATTTCCCTGATGCGGCACGTGTATAGCTGCTGTAGCGGGGTCTGATAAATTCGGACAGATGTGAATCATTGCTATTCTAAAACTTACTCTTTGATAGATTTGATACAACATCATTATATCTAGTCGTTGTCGAGTGTCAAGGTTCTGGACTTGAAGAATTTTCGAAGTAACTTATAATTGCGTCCGTCACTGTAGTTATTGGTATAGATTTTAGTTTGTCATATGTATACAGTATTCCAAGCATTTCAGCTATTTTTAAAAGGAACGATAACAAGCCCTAAACTTCGTAGCGTTTAAACAGTTGCAAAAACCATCATCATCATCCCTCGCGGTGTGTATACGGCGGCGCAGTCTACTCACACGTTCGTACCGAATCGATACGTCCGACGTATGTCAATGTCAAACCGAGTGGGTGATACCTGGTAGATTCCTTCTTAATGCGAATTGCGCGCGCATTAAAGCGAGCGGTGGATATTATATACCTTAAATTCACATTCCATCACTCACATGGTTTGTAGAGCACCTACAATCTGCTTTTGAGTGCTACGACTCGTCTATGTCGGCGCGGTTTCTATCGAGTTTTCAAAGGTTTAATAATATACACAAAGAAATGAACGCGCCACCGCGAAGGTCCATACGATTCAAGTCCAGCACCTGAGACTGTCTGACATTCAGTGTCGGTACCGCTATCAATGCTCGCGTGACATTTCGGTCGTGTCCAGCTAACCACCCTTCACAGCCGAGGTTCTGCACTCTAAACATCAGTTGCAGTGTTGGTGCATTGAATCCGTGCTGCGCTCTCCTCACAATAGCATCGATTGCCTGTAACGCGGTGACCTCACGGAGGAATGGATTGTAGATGGCCGCCCATTCGTCACGCTGTTCGGGACGGTTGATATTTACCATCAAGATCTGAAAAACAGCGCTGGTGTCAAAAGTTCCGGCTTCTTCAAGTAATTCATCTCCAATTTCAGAATTCCGCAACTTCACCAAGACGCGGCAAAAACTGCTACTTGGCACTCTCTGTCGTAGTGCAAAAATCCGGAGGAATCGTCGCGTACTACCGAGTTGCGTTCGCTGTAATGGTTGAGCTTGAACATGGTGCCGACATACTCCTTTACACACCGTCTAATCCCGTGCGATACACTGCCGTCGAACACTTGAAGTTGTCGCTGTATTTGAATCCGTCAGCAAAGAGTTGGCTTTTGGTCTGCATCGTTATTGAGCTTAGCTTCTGTATCCTGTTGGCGCTTGTCTAAATCTTGTTTTTTGCTGCATCATCCAGCCGTCGATGATCCTCTTTCAAAATCTTTGATATGCGTTCTTTCACCAAAAACGTCCGGAGAGAGTCCCTCAAGTGCGCCGCATATTCTGGTGACCAGGCTAACGTTGTGCTCGCTACTGTAGGTTGATTCCCTGGTATCGTGATTGGTGGGGTTACCTCTGTCGCTGCGACGGCTGTCGAGGCGGCGACTGCTGATGAAGTCGTTGTCGATGTGGCGTTTATCGGATCGACAAGAATGAAGCATTCGAGCGTCGCTTTGGTATGGCCTCTCTTTTTCGTGCAGTACGCTTCCCACCTCGGTAGGTGCTTAATGTGCCAGATGGGTTTGATCTGGGTCTGTATTTTTCCCCGTTCACCGCATGTGTTAATGATGGTGATGGTATTGGTGTCGCAGTTGTTGCTAGCGGATATATAGGTGAGTCCGTAGTACTAGTGGGGCGCTCTGGTGACCAGCTAGGTGTTCAGCGATCTGTTTGGTGCTCTGCGCTAGATCTTGCTCAGCTGCGTTGGCTGATGTTGCCGTGGCAGTTGTCGGTCGTGACGATCCCACGGGAATGGTGGGTGACTGAGGCGCCACGAACTTGACTCTGTTGCTCGTTGGCCTTTTCGCTGAGGATTTCTACGTCTCCCATTAGAGCGGATCCATTTGGGATTCAACCATGGTCATCGTCAAACTGTTCGGCTCGCGGTGCCACAACATACAGTCCGTGCACTCTTCATGGCGTCGAGTTATCACATCGGGGAAGTGGCATCCGCACGCTCGCGTCCGAATCGCTGTCCGACTCTGAGCTCTTGTTTTACTTTGAATCCGACTTGCTGTCATTGTGACGCATATCATCGAGATCTCGTGCGTTGGAGGTTGGTGCGGCGTCGTTGTTCGGTTTGTCGCTGCGTGTTGCAACGTCACCGACCAATTGACCGCCAGTGTC
The DNA here is from genome assembly GCA_023337595.1 of Globisporangium camurandrum. NCBI lineage: Eukaryota > Oomycota > Peronosporomycetes > Pythiales > Pythiaceae > Globisporangium > Globisporangium camurandrum. The sequence continues at coordinate 7,099 of JAADXH010000306.1, forward strand.
CGGCGAGCCGCTCAGTGCGTCTGCCGAGGCTCGATCGACTTGCTGTTGATGCCGCTGAGTGCTCGCTCGTGTGCCCAGTGCCATACACTTGGTCTTCGGTTGTCTTCAGGTCAAAGATGGCCGTACGATCCGTTCGTTTCTTCTAAAAATGTAGCTTCGGATATACTACACACTTCAGGGTGCTGGTGAAGAAGCTGATGAATCGCTTGCGTGATGGCGCGACTTTCGAAGTGTTTTTGCTACATTTGTGTGTATCTACTATCTATTGTGTCGTTTATATATAGTTTCTTAACGTGCAGTATTTTCAAATTGTTTGTCTTTTTTGCCATTCTGGAACTTACTTCGACTTCAATCGATTTGATTGATACCTTCGACCTCAACGTCATGCTGTCGATGCGCGCGACGACAGCTCGACTCGCTCGCGGCGCTAGCAACAAAGCAGCGATCCATGTGCACACGCTTGGCGCAGCAGCAAAACAGGTGCGCAATGGTGCTGCGAGTGTGCTATATACATGGCAATGTAGCGACAGCAACGAACTGTCGTTGTGCGCATTCACGCACATGCTGACGAGTGCATATACAATCCATGCGCTTGATGCAGCACGTGGGTAGCAAACACACCAGTGCTGCAGCTACACTACAGATTACACACCGATCGCAGCAGCAGCAGCGATTGCCGATCGAGTCAACTGGAACTCGTTGGCACGTTGCACTCGCAGCAGCAGCAATTGCTGCAGCTGCAAGCAGTGCACTGCTGATCGACCCTAGTGCTGCAGAAGCGTCTCGTGACACTAGCAACACACCAGCAGGTGGCGATGAGGTACAGTTTGTACTTTGCTTGCCATGCAAACGAGTACCTAACTCACATTTCTCCTCCTCCTCCTTCACCTCCTGCAGCGCCTCGAATACGCGCAAGTCGTCGACGCGATCCGGAAACAAGTCTCCGAGTTTCGCATGACGCTCACGCACACCGACGCGCGCCTCCCAAAAGCGTTTCCAATGCCGAAAATCGGCATCTCGCGCACAAACGCACCGAACAATAACAACTCGACAATCCGGATCGAGTTTGCAATTCCGCCGTTCGTCGACCACGAAGCGCTGCTTGCGCGTTTCTTGCATCAGCTGCAGACTGCTAAACAAGTCGTCGAAGTTGTTCCGATGCCGTTGACGAATGTTGCGCCGCAGTCAATCGAAGCAGCGTACGACCAGCCGGCTGTGAGTTTTGTATATGCAAACGGTCATGGGTCGTTCCAGTTTGTTCGCGACGCGAACGCGTGGGCAACAGGGTCGACATTCGTCTTTTTCAAAGACGATTTCGTCACGACAGCTGAAGTGCAAGCAGTCGTTGCTGCGTACAAGGAACTGTATTCGTTTCCACACGTGCATGCGTTCGTGGGGCATGAGCTGTCGCAGCAGCCGCGCCGCAAGATGATTGCTGGTCAAAGTAGTGGAAGCAGCGCTGGTCTGAACGCAGCGTCTAGTTCCAAGGTGCGTTTCGTTTATACATGTGCCAGGCGACTGTTGTACGTACTGACTGTTTGTATGTGGCGTCGTAGGACGAAGCGATTCAGCAGCTGGAAGCACTCGGGATCGACGTGTTTGAAGCGACCGATGGCGACAACGCAGTGAATTGGGACAGTCTGGTACGTTTGAATTCGTTCGTTGCCCGGTTGACACACACATAGAAAACCCGACAAGCTATTGCGCTAATACGATGGCGGTTCTTGGCGATAGGCTGGATACGACAACGTAAAGCTCGAGATTGAGGACACGGTCGTGCTGGCGCTCCAGAACCCAGAGCTGTACGAAGCGATTGCACGCAAGACGCGCTGTCGTTACGAAAGCAACCGACCACGCGCCGTGCTGTTTGAAGGACCGCCTGGGACGGGGAAGACGCTGAGCGCACGGATCATTGCGCAGCAAGCAGGGATCCCGATGATCCACATTCCGATCGAGAGCGTCGTGTCGAAATGGTACGGCGACAGCGAGAAGAAGATGTCGGCGATCTTTGATGCGTGTGAGAAGCTCGATGGCGCGATCATTTTCATCGACGAGGTGCGACATGTGCTGCTATGTGCGATACGACGGCAACGTCGCAATGACTGACGCTGCGTGGGATCGCTGCTGTCGAATAGATTGACGCATTGGCAGGCGATCGCTCGGGTGGGACGATGCACGAAGCGTCGCGTCGGATCCTCTCAGTGCTGCTCCAAAAGGTCGAAGGGTTCTCGTCGGCCAAGAAAACGACCGTCATCTGTGCAACGAACCGGTTCGTTGTATACGTCGATGTGAGCTGGGATCGCAACAGAAAGTGTTATCGATATTGACAAACAACACGCTTGTATGCTGCACCAATAGGAAGCAAGATCTCGATTCAGCACTGATCAGCCGCTTCGATCTGTGCATTCGCTACGATCTGCCGGACGACGCGACGCGCAAAGCCGTGTTTGCACGTTACGCCAAGCAGTTGCCACACGATGAACTTGCACAGCTCGCTGCGATCTCGTCAGGGCTGTCGTGTCGCGACATCAAAGAGGTGCGATGGTGATAGCTATTGTAGCTGCTGTATGCGTGTTTGACAGGAGTGAGATGAAACAAATGGACAGCGTTCATTGACACCCACTCGACGCGATCGATTGGTACAATGTACTGTTGGTGCATCTACAGATTTGCGAATACGCGGAGCGCAAGTGGGCGTCCAAGGTGTTGAAGAAAGAGGAAACGCGCGACGTGCCGACGCTCGACGCGTACGTCGAAGCGACGAAGGTGCACACGCTCGGGATCGGGTCGCACGGACTCTTGTCGATCTACGACGCGTGAGTTACTGCGATGTGGACTACGCAAGCAGCCAAGTGAGAAAAATACGAGCGAGAAAAAGCAAATGTGAATGGTTGGGCGTGAGCGTTTGCATTACTCTTAACGCTGTCGACTAGTTATGTGTGTGGACTTGGCTGCGTGACTTGGCGCGAGCGACGATAAGAAGTACTGGTACTGCGCTTGCAAGTCGGAGCGTAAGCGCTGCGCGAGTGCACTCGAGATCTCTGACGACACGATAACAGCAATCATGAATGAAAATGTATGCGAGTGAATTTGCGGTCGTGTGTCTGAGTTTGTAGTTGCTTGTACACGCACCGAGCAATTGCATTGCGACGTCCATGAACTGCCGTGCTTCTGCGTACTCGTGGTTGCGATGATGGAGAATGCCCTGAGTATGTAGGAATTGCAACAAGCGAGAGTATGTGAATGCGACAGTTGTGCCGTTTCCGCTGTATTGACGATGTGATTCCCCCTTTCGTCTGACAGCGACGACGACGTACGATGTTCCACGCCTTGGCGACCATCCACTCGACGTCGTCCTCTGGCATCGTGATTGCCAGACTGCCAGCGAGTTGGACAAACTGTTCGAGCCACTCCAAAGCACTCGCTTTGCTGTCTGCGAGCGCAATGAGGCGCCGAAAGAGGTAGCAGAGCGTGTCGGCAGCAACTGCGTCGCTCTGGAGCGCAACCTGAAGGCTGTTGCGCGTATGCAGTACGCGAGTGAGTGCGTATCAACTGGTTCCTGTCATACAAATGCATATCGCCTTCAACACCACGACGCTGTGTGACGCACCCAAACTTGAACAAGTCGCTTGCGAGATGTCTGTATCGCTGTCGCACCTAACGCATACGCACGAATCAACACGAGTACGTTGAGTGATTCCCATACTGCATCAAGTGGCCTCTCTGACGATGTAGAACGATAACGCGAGCGTGCAAACCTCGGAGGCGTCGTCGAACGTCGTTGCAAACAGCACAAACTCTACAAAGCAATAGTCATAGTTCGTGAGTAACACCTGCATGTGCGGATCGTACATGATACGCAGACAAGCGTTATACAGCAGCGCTGCGTACCAGCGAGGTGAACGAATTCATCGACGTGTCGCGGGAGCTTTGCTCGACAGAGTTTGAAGATCCCGTCGGTGTTTGGGTCGAACTGCCGCACTTTGATCGTGAACACACACCGTGCCTAGTGGACGTTGGTACGTATGAGTGAACGGCAATGGGCACGTGGTGGAGCAATCGCTTGACGTTGCGTAAAGAGAGTCGCAACACCGATAACGACAAATGCAAATCCGTACGAGGTATTCGATCTCGGTCGGATGCTCGTGCTCCTCAAAGCACGCTTCGCATCGCTCGACTGTCTCGAGAAACGCATTCAGCTGCAGCGTATCGAGCGATTCGATGTGCTTCATGCTACACGCGATAGCTGCAAGGAGACATTGCGCTTCGCGCTGTTGCAATGGGCTGCTGTCGCCGTATACTGCGCTAGATGCTCTTGCGAGCTCCGCGGCGAGCACAAACAGCTCTGCGCTCTCTGCGGTTTTGGCAGCATGGAAACTGATCGAAAGAGTGTCGTGTGAGTGTGTTGTTCGTGAAGCAGCGTTGGTACAAGCCTGACAATTAGTCAACACATCCACTCCAGCGCACCTCATAGCGTAGAACCACTCGAATACGGATGCTGGACCGAGCGCTGCGTGACTCGCTGTCTTGACGGCACGCAGTAACAAATGTGCGTACGTCTGTAGCAGCGCAGTGACGCTTTTCACCGTCCCACTCTCCCCGACTGCCGACGCGTTGGTGTTCGTCTCCGTGCAGCACTTGTGCGCAAGTTGCGCAGTGTGTTGAAGGAGCACGCCGATCGGGAGCTCGCCAGCGCTCGCAGCGTTGTCGACAACGAGCAAGCAGATGTCGTCCAACATCGCCAACACTGCACGTTGCTTGGCTGCGCCAGCGTCGTGTGCGACTTTCGCGAGCGCAATGAGATCTGCGATTTCAAAGTCGTCGCGTGCTTTCAGTCGAGTTGCAATCGCTTTGATTGCGTCGGTCGTGGACGCAACATCGTTGCTCGATTCGAGCGCCTCGAGCTCGACGTTGAAGAGCGCAAAGAGCGACTTCTTGGTCGGCTCGATCGCAACTGCTTGCTCGGCCCACTGACGCGCGCTGTCTTGTTGTCCGAGGCGAAGGTTGCACAGCGACAGCATGCTGTGGATTCATCCAAGCAAGCGAGAAAAAAGAGGGGACATAGTAAGTAGCAATCGACAGGCCTACCACCTACTGTCGCAACGTCATGAGCATCGACGCACCGCATGTAGAGACTCGTTTCGCGCTCACATAGCGCAATCGAAGCGCCGACTTGGGCCCACTCGATACATTCCTGCAACACACACGAGCAGCACATTGCTCGTCAAGATGAGCAGCTGCAACAACAAACCACGCAATTTCCAACTGGCAGAAACACACTCTTACTTGGTAGACGTTCTGGTTCAGTGCGTGCTGCGACGCGTCAAACACTGTGCGATGGATCCGCTCCGTGTGTGTAGCCTGCGAGCTATCGCTCCTGTCGTTTCTTCATACGTTAGATTGCAAATGTGTTAGTTTACTGCATCCCGCTTTCCACGACGTCAAGCGATCGATAACCAGACACGTTTGGTTCATACGTACTGCTGCGTGCCTTTCAGCTCGGTCGCCAACCGCTTGAGCTCGGCCATTGCAAGGGCTCTGCGCGCCGGTGCGTCCGAGAATGCAAGGTTGCACGCAAGGTCCAAGCTGATCGCAACGTTGTTGTCGCCATAGTTGCGCTCCAAGTCTTGGTAGATTGCCAGCGCGTCGTCGCTGAACGACTGCGCTTGGGCAAACAGCCGCGCGGCACGGATCGACGTCGTGAGGCAATCGAGCTCAAATAGCGTCTGGAGGTACGTGCGCGCTTTGTCATATTGCTGCGCGTCGACGTAGATCTGGACCATGAGGAACAGCGCATCGGGGTCGCGCTGCTGCGGCAGCAATCCAAAGCACGTGTCAGCGCGCTGGTAATCCTTCATGGCGCCAAACGACCCCAAGACGTTCACGAGCAGCTGCTGCTTCGACCGCAGGAGCGTCTCGTCATCGCTGCTGTCGTGTCCACTGTTGTGATTCGTATTGCTGCTGGTAGTTGCAATCGACTCGCACACGCGCAGCGCTTCTTCCGTCAGCAGTGCGAGCTCGTGGTGCCGTCCCGCGGCTTTGTAAATGTCACTCGAGTCGTTCAGGAGCTGCAGAAGCACGTTTCGGTAGCCTGGGACGTACGGCAGCAGCATGTGGAGCTCTCGAATCGCTTCGACCGTGCGCTCAACGTTGCTGTTAGTGCTACAGTCGTCCATAGCATCGTCGTCGTCGTTGCTGGAATCGTTGCCGACGAGCAAGTGCAGCACGCGGACGCGATGGGCGTTAAAGTCCCACAGATCGGCGAGAATCTCTTCGAGCTCGAGGTCGTGCTTGAGCTTCGTGAGGCACGACAAACCGATCTGGGTCCAGATCTGATGGCAGCACGCAAACGCATCATCTGCTGCGCGCAAGTACTGCTGACAGCGGTCCATGCCGAGCTTTGCCTGCTCGAGCAGCAGTGCGCCGACGCGACCAAACGACCGCAGCACGTCGACGCAGTCGTTCACGAACCGCGATGGATCAGTGCGCTCGCTGGTCTGTGGCGCAAGCGCAGCACAGCTCTTGGACTGATGAAGTGACGCGCGCATGATTTTGCACGCGCAAAACCGTGCAGCAATGATTTCGAACCGCGCAGCCGCACTGCTGTCGACTGTAGGAGATGGCGAGTGCTGTGCATTCGTCGTAGTAGATGCTGCGGGTTTGTCACCAGTATTGTTTGTTTGTGCTGCTGATGTGGGGTGTTGTGCATCGATCGCGCGCAATGCACTTCGAGATCCGTTGTACAACGCGATCCCGGCATCCATGAGCGTTGCTGCATTGGCGGCCGTCGCAACCGCGCTGCTCGAGAGCGCGAGCATGCGCGGTTGCAAGCCCTCGAGGATCGCGTGCAGGTCGTGTACGGCTGTTGCTGTCGTATCTGCTGCATTCGGTGCTGCAAGGCGAGCGAGTACAGCGTTTGCTGCTGCGACGCCGTCACTAACACTACGCACGTCGTTGTTCTGCATCGTTGCGATGAGCGCAGTCGTTGCAGATGTCGTTGTCTTGAGCGTGTGATGTCGATGTCTGTTGTGCGAATGATGTCGATGTTTGTTGTGTGAATGAGTGAGTTGCGGCAAGTACAAGTGCAGCGAGTGCAAAATAGTGTTGATGTTGGTCACTTCAACTGTAGTTGCGGTAAGCACAAGTACGGCGAGTGCGGACAAAAACGTTTTGTTCTATCTTAATAAGGGCGACTGCTAGTTCAGTGGGGATATACCGGTTGTACCGGTAGCTCTTATTTGCAAACAATGTGCTGTTGATGTGTGAAATTTTGTGTGAAATTGAGTAGGACAAAAACAACTAACATTTAACAGAAGTTGTTTGGAGTACAACAACCACGTCGCAGAATTGCAAAAAACGATGTGGCACGACTTGCACCACACAAACGACAAGTAGACGAAGATGCGCGTGCTGCTGCTGCTCGCGTCTGCGCTGCTCGCGAGCTCAGGGTCGTTCTGTGCTGCGGCGCCGAAAGTGGGCATCCGCATCGTGCCACGGGATGTACCTGAAGTCGTAGTAGCGCCTGCCGGGCCGGTACCCTACCGCGTCCCGCACGTCTACTGGCAAGGTGCGTTGCTGTCGCTGCAACAATAATGATGCTGGATCGATGCGCATATGCAGCACTGCTTGCTTGATATCAAGCTCACGCGATATGCACAAATGGATCAGGTCCGTTTGCGTCCGCAGTCGAGTCGTATGTCGACCCACTCCCGTGTGTGAAAGCGACGCCCGTGACGATCGACGCGACAGCGTACGTATTATTGTCATCACTCGAATCCGTTCATCGTAGACATGCGTCTCGATGCATCTATTGACACATGATATGTCGATACTACTCGCTACAACGCACTTGCAGCGCACTGCTCGACGTGTGCCACCTCAAGAACGTGACACTTGTGAAGCAGCCGCCAGTCGTCGCCCCTGACACGGACAGTGATGAGTCTGTCGACCCAGCAGGAGCAGAAGAAGCAGTGCCAGACATGCGCAAGATCCTTGGGTACGGTACTGTGTGCATGCGCTTTCCATGCGCTGTATTCATGCGCTGCCTACGTACATCAGTGCGCTGTTACTATACAATTAACTGACGCCCCCACCCACTCACAGGATCTATCGTGGCTGGAAGATGGACCCAATCACGCGGCGCTACAAGCAGATGATCTTTGATGACGGCGACGAGTGTGGCACTGAATACGGGAACCGCATGAGCACTGTGATCGACATTGTCGCAGCGACAAACCCGAGCGCCACCCCGCGCGTCTACGACGTACAGCAGCTCGACGCCTGTCGCTTCCGCGCCAAGTTGTTTGCGTACGTCCCACTTAGCGACTTGGTACCTACTGACAGCGTCCACACGCCTGGTGTCTTGGACATTGCGTTTGCGAATGAGACGCTGCCGCAAGTCTGTGCGCAGATCAAGTGTCGCTACAACACGATTGTGAACAAAGTGCACGCTGTGCGGACGCAAGTGGCGGCTGTAAACGATGTGACAAATGCGTTTGGTACGACATTGACACCCGCGCTTGCAAACATGACGCTCCGGTCGTCGAAAGCGATCTTGCAGGCATCGAATGCCGTGCTCGAGCGCTCGTTGGAGCTCCTCGCGACGCTTGAAGCGTTGCAGCGACAGCTCCAACTGAAGCTCGATACAGCTGCGCAGAGGGAGACGCAGATGTCGCTGGAGGTCGATAGCAATGAAGCCAAAGCCTCGCATGGTGTGGATGCGCCAAGTGATGCAGCAGCTCGTGACGACGACCATGCAAACGACAGCATTTCACACGACGTTGATGAGCACATCAGCAGTGAAGACAGTGACGAACAGGACGCAAGCAGCGACGAAAAGAGCACGGCTGCCATGCGACATGCGGCCGACAGTGTGCGCGAAGTCGTTGTGGATGTACAGAGTTGAGAGCTGGAGTGTAGAGACCTCAGGTTGGCGGGTAGTAGAATGCAAACGTTGCTCAATGTCACGGCGCTTGATCAATACCATATGGCATGGTGGATAGTTGTTTGAAGTCGTCTATTGGCAATGAACACTGTGATAATGTTCGATCCTAAATTAGGAGAAAGATCGACAATGGAGCGACCGCTGTTGCTTGAGTGTTCAAACGCAGATATACTGCACTCAGCAGCTAGCGCTGCCACCGATGGCGTATGCGCCACCGGAGCTGCGCTTGCTGCAGCGCCGTCAGCAGCTCGAGGGTGAGTTACGTCGGTTCGAGCAGCGCAAGCTCGAGCGCACGCGACAGGATCGACGACAGCTGCTCACGTACGTCGGTCGTTGTAGTTTACTCGTACTCACTTACATGTTCGTTAACACACTTGATCGTACTGTACTCATTTGCTTGTGCTGTTCGATCAACCTGTCTACAAACGCACACGAGCAGCTCGCAACTGCAGCAACTCGAGCAGCAGGTCGCACAGCGCGAGGTCGTTCACTTGTTCTCTCTGTATCTGGCTGCATCGAGTCGGATCGAAATGGATCAGCGATTGGTTTGCGTGATGTTGACCGTTGCTCGTATTCTCAAACGAGGTATGTGCATCCAGGCGAGTCTACGCACACGTTCTATCGATGCCACTGCCGACCGAGCGGCGTCGCGAGAGACATCGCTGCACACAACGACGTTGCTGAACTCGTCACGCACGTCGACCCACGAGCCTGTGCGAGCGGCTCAACACGGATCGATCGAACACATGCTCGCGCAACTTGTACGGCAGCACGAAGAGCTGAAGACGCTGGTGCTGACGCAACAACGAGCGCTGCCAACTGTGTACGCTTGCGTGTGTGTGCTACTACAAGCATATGTGGCTCGTCTTTGTTGGCTCCATCAAGGATAAGTGATCTGAAGGAGCTGGTGCGTTGACGCCAGCCAACGCGACCATCATGTCGATGCAGCTACAGACGAACGTGCGCCGCGCGCCACAAGTGAGTCACATCGGACTGAGAACATTGATACGATCGCCGATAGCAATACCAACAGCACAAGTCATCTACTGCTGCACGAAGCATCTACCACGTCCGTCACGTCCGTCAATGGCGAGACAAATCGCCCTCATAACGCTTTCAAAGACACCCGCCAAGTTGTCAATAGCACTGCACATCGTACGAATGCCAAGACGCAGGCTGCGAACACACTCGATGCGTCGTCTGTGCTTGCGAGTGTATCGCTACCTGAGCTCGACTGGACCGACGACGACGAGTTTGTACGTCGTGCATCACTCGATAGTGCTCAGCCACGCACCCTGGCATGCACATCACTGCATCGGCTATTGTTACTATTGTGACTAACGACTGATTCTACCGCATGTATGCCCCCATGCGTTCTTGCTCGGTTCATAGATGCTGCAGCAGCTCGACTCGAGCAGCGACGACGACAACGTGATGCACTTGCTGCCGTCCTCACAACTTCACGCGAGTAGTCTTGCGACAACAGCGCATGATGGCATAGCCACGCCGCTTGACAAAGCAGCCGAGCACGATCGTCGCGACCGAGCCGAGAGTCGAAAGCGCCTCACCAAGTTGCTCAGCGCATCTGTGAACCACAACGCGCTCCGAAAACCGCGGTGGCGACTCGAGCTCGAAGCAGCAAGTGACGCTATTGCGCCGTTCGACGACGCCAGTGCTGAACCGATGCGACACATCCAAGTGTTGCGTGCTGCAGCGCTCGCTGTGCGCTTCACTGTGCAGCTCCGTTTGCTCCAGCGCGCCAAGCGACTCGAGCTCAAGAGCAAAGCTGTGCTGGTACGTAGACGTGCGTCATCGGTTGCGAATGCTGTGTGCGTATCTCTGGGTTTCCATCCACGAACGCAGCGTACGAGCTGCGAGCCGGTCTATCGCTATTGTTGTGGCTGCGCTCAACATTCGCTTGTGTAGGACTTTGAAGCGATGCTCGGCGTATACTTTGACGCCACGCGCGTGTGGCTCGCAAAGATTGTGCGCACCCCACTGCTCTCAGTGCTTCAGGACGCGACGCTCGACATGGATTTGAGCACGCCGGCGCGCTCGAAAGGACTCGCAAGCAAGTTCAGTGCACTCTTTGCACGACGACAGCGACAGCAGCAAACGATGACGTCGTCGTCGCCTGGCAGCACTACCACTATCGTCGATTCAAGCAAGTTTGTGAAGCTCAAAGTGCGCGTGCGTGCGATTGTCGACGCTGTTGCGCGAGCGCTCGAGCGGCGCGACGTACCGATGATCGTCTTCGCGTTCTGGCGCCGCCTCGTAGCAGATGGCGTGTTTTTCCCTGACAGCGTACGTCCACGTTTTCCGTCATGCTTTCCGTCATTAGCGCTGTAAGACATGAACAGCCTGCTTGACGTACAATCGCCGTCGTTTGTGTCATGTGGACAAGTACAAACTGTTTGCAACCGAGCGAGCCGCGCTCGAGTTTGACGACCTCGGCGCGACGCGAAATGTGTTCTCGACACTGTCGATCGAGGATCCAGGCGCAATGGGCACCAACAACGAGCAGAGTGCTAGTGACAATTACAACCTCGGCAGTGTATCCAGTCAAGTTGAGACTGCTGTTGGTGCTGCATCGTCCTCATTGTCATTGCCACAACTGCATCCAGCAGCGAATATCGTGCTCGTGAACTTCCTCTTTGTGCGCATTTTGATCCCACACATCGTGCTGCAGCCATGGCTCGCAGGCATCGGGTCAGCTGCGCTCGCCAGTGCGACGACGACTGCGAACCTAAAGAACGTCGCGACGATGCTCTACTACATCTGTGCGCTGCTCTCGCCGCTTCCAGCCATCACTGAGAGTCACGCAAGCGCCAACGGCACGACTGCTTTGGAGACTGTAGATACAGCAGCAGCAGCAGCAGAAGCAAGCGACTATAGCGTGTTTTACTCGATCGACGCGATCTGCGACCAGCTGATTCCAACTGCGCGCTTCCCGACCAGCGATCCAAATGTCCAGCAATTTGCACGCGAGCAGCAGGTGGGAGGAGGAAGCGACTGCGCTATGCGTTGTAAACTAACGGATGATGCATTTACTCACAGCCTGCGTCTCTCTCTCTCTCTCTCACACACACACACACACATTCTTTCTAGACTCGCCTTCTCCTCACGCTCCGTCGGCTACGACAGCACTTGAGCAAAGCAGACTAATGCGAGTCGCAAGCGATGCACAATCAATAAAAGACAACATGATCGATACTATTTGACGCCGCAGCGTCTTCCACACACATAAGTTAATCCTGCGAGGCACTTTTCCTATCCCACCCACGTCTCTCTCTCTTTCACGCTCGCTCTCTCTTTATGCATCGTTCCGTAGCCAATCTGTCAGTGCAAACTCACGTCGGTCGCTCCTGCTACTCCCTCCTCCTGCTGCTACCGTTGTTTGTTGAGCGATGGCACTACTGCTATTGCTACCAGCAACTTGTGCAGTCGACGCGAGCAAGTGTTGCATGCTCGGGACGACCTTGCGCCGCCCAGTGCTGCTGCTGGGATGCCGAGCGCTACTGCTGCGCACCGGCTCTTTTGGCATGAAGAACGTCGTGAGCTTCCCTGTCTCGTCGTACCCGCGCCGACAGACGGCGTCGCTCGACACGAGTGACGTTGGCACCGGCGCCGCGGTTGCCGGCACGAGATTGTACGCACCGTATTGATTCGGGTTGTGCGCACTGCGTGTGAACGTCGGCCGCGCAGTTGACGACGGCGTTGCTGTTGGACGCATCGTCACGTCTGTGTACGTGTTCGCCCGCACGCCGATCGCGCTGTGTGGTGGCGGTGCAAATTTCGCTGCATCTGCTCCTGTAGTGTCCCACTTGCGCTTCTTGAGCTCCAGCGGATGTAAATGAGCAGCTGCCGGCTCGTACGGCCGCTTCGTGCTGCGTCCTTTGCTCTTGGTTTCAGTTGCTTGCTGCTGTGGCGGCTGCTGCGACGATGCCGCTGCGACGCTCTGGAGCATCGCTTTCAGTCGCATCTTGTCTTTTACGGCTTTCTGGTACTGGTCGTGGCGGAACTTACCTATATTAGGGCCATCGAAAGCGTTCATGAGATCGATCGTCCACCTGCCAGAGAGCCAGTCAGACAGCGTTACAAAAAAACGTACAGGCTTTCTTGAGCGCCAGGATGAGCTCCCGTGGGTTCTGGATCTCGTCTTCGATCGCATCCGCGTCGCACGAGTCGAGGAAGTTGATGATGCTCTGGTTCAACGCCATTTGGCGCAGTGATTCGCTCAAGCGACTGAGTTCGAGCTGGTACTTGGCGACCTTTGTCACAAGGACTTTCTTGTTGGATTCGAGCGCAGTGATGCGATGCAGGAGTCCCTGTTTGTCGAGTACGAGCTGCTCGCTCTGCTGCCGTACGCGCTTGTTGTCGGCCGTGAGCGCATCGTACTGCTTCTTCTGCCACTGCAGACGATCGACGAGCGCATTTACGCGGTCTGCGAGCTTCTTTGCGTGCGCGTTACTTGCGGTAGTGCCACTCGAAGCGTCAGAAGGTGACGACGTTGCTGTGTGATGCGAATGGGTCGCGTTCGCGTCGGTCGGGACGTCAAAGTACAGGTTGATCAGGTCAGCGTCGGATGCAGCACGCCTGCAAATCGGACACTGCCGATTCACCTGCAGCGCTTGCAGAATACATGCGTGGTGGAACACGTGTCCGCATGGACACGCGACGAGGTCCTGCCGGAGCTCTTCGAGGCAGATGTGGCACTCCTGGCTCTTGCCGGCTGCGAGTGACGTCATCGCTGCTGCTGCTGCTGTTTGTATGAAAGTGTCGTCGTCACGGCAGCGAGATCGATTGCTCGAGTCGGTGTATGTACACGTCTAGAAAGAGAGCGTCACAGGCGCTGCAACGATCCGCGAGTCGTCGTGCGCGCACTGTGCGGTTCGTTCAAAATGTGATGGCGTTGCTCTTCTGTTCAGCTCTAATTTGATTGAAATATTTGAAATGAGTACTACATTTAGTAGATTTGGATCAAAATTTTCAAGTCATTGGACTTTTGGTTGTCGCACTTTTGCCTCCTTAACGAGCCATTTCTATTGTAAGGTTGTCGCACTCGTACAGATTGGGGGTTATCTGAAAAAGTGCGACAACCTTACAATAGAAAATGGCTCGCGAAGGAGGCAAAAGTGCGACAACTTGGTTTTGTCACTATCGAGCAACTGCGCGATTTCTCCGATCTGACAAAAAGCGTTCAACTTTTTGAAAGCCGTCATCCTCGGAATGCACTGTGCCTCCTGGAATGCATACGTCTTGTATTGCATACTCATACCGGCGAGGAGCCGCGAACACACAAAAAAGCGACAACGCGCGATCTCGATTGACTTCCGCACTTGCTCGCACTTGCTGTTTGTGTGTGCGAGCATCTGCACGCTTCTGCTTAGCAACAGCGAAAAAGGCAGACGCCATGGCGCGCCGCATGTCGATGATGCCCAAGGCAGCAGACCCGAGCAGTCTCGGCGCGATCTGCTCGCTCATCGAGCGCGGGAACCTCGACCGCAAATCCAAGCTCGAGAGCGTCGGACGCATCTGCCACGTACGTGACACTCGCAGCGTGTTTGCGTGATACGATCCATGCATCCGTACATGACTGTTTCGTCGTAAATCTATAGATACAGACGAGGGGTAGCGTGTGCGTAGCTGACTGCCGTGCTCTTTTGCAACCACTCCACACACAGGAACTCAAAAGCGATCCACTGCTGCTCGATGCGTTCCCGATCGAGCGCTTGATGAAGTGCATGCGCCGTCTCGTGTGTGATGCCGACTCGTCGACGCGCCTCGGTGCACTGCGCGTCTTGCGCTATACGATCTGCAGCAATGACAGCGTCCGGACACTCATCGACCTGGTACTATCTTTTCTCACTTACTCTTCTATAATAGCACTGTTGCTAATGGACGGACGCCCTTTCCCATTCACATACAGTGCCTCCCGATCTTTGTCGTGCGGTCGATGGAGCGCGAGCAAAAGCTCTTGGCCGAGCGCATCCAGGCACTGAAAGTCATTCGGCGCATCACGGAGATCGACGCAGCGCAGATGCCACCGAGTCTCGTGTCGTCGATCGTTGCAATTGCGAGCCACAAGGACGATAATTTACGGCGCGTGTGTCTCGAGACGCTACGCGAATTGGCGCTCGCGAACATTGCGATCGTTGCAACGTGCAATGGCGTGCGGGTCCTCGTTGATTCGATCCTCGATTCGTCGTTCCAGGACCTTGCGGATTCGTTGCTGTTGACGCTGTTGCAGCTACTGAATGAACCTGCGACACGCGCGTTTGTAGACCCATTTGTCGATACGCAGATCCTCTTGGCGCCATTCACCGACACGGATTTACCGGCGGGCAATGAGCGCCGCCAGCGATGGATGGCAAGCCGCAATGCGATCGTCACGATGATGCGATCGTGGACTGTACGTCGCTTGTTCTCTGGCTCTCTGTTGGCGTTGTATATCAATAGATTGCTGCACTATAACATGACTAACAAAGTGTGTACATGTGTGTACATATAAAGGGCATCGTCGTACTAACATCAAACCCTCAAGGACTCCAGTCGCTCGTCCAGTTGCTCGTCCGACCGGTCGGCGACGATGTCCAGAAAGCCGTGTTGTCGACGATCTGTGAGATCTTTTACAAAAAGACGTCGTTCGACAAGAATGATGCGTCTCCTGCGAACGACGTCGTGTCGGCGACGATTCCGATCAGCGTCTCGTCGAGCGACGCGCTGCTGCTTGCACCGAGTGGGTATAACTTGTTGGACAACTACACGGTCATTGTGTTGCTGGCGATGATCCACTGCGGGTTGTTGGATGCGCTGATTACATTAGGCACTGGCTCAAATCGCACGCTCGCTGAACCCGCGATCGATTTGCTGGCCGATATTCTGAGGATGTCGGCGCGTTTGTTGCCGGATCAGCACTGCGCGTCGCTGTTGGCGCTCCCTCGTTTGGTGGCCGCAACGTCGACGACCACAGCAGCGACGCCAGCGCTCGGCGACGCCGTGAAAAGTCTATTGGAGCGTCTGCAGCGGGAAAAGTCGATCCGTGCGAGCGAGATGCTCGCTGAGTTAGCGAATGCCGTTGGCGCGAATTCCGGCAGCGTCGCGACGCGCGGCGTGTCGCTCGTGTCGTACGGCGGCAGTGGCGTGAACGGCGTGCAGCTCGTGTCGGAATTGCTGCGCGACATCAACCGGTCGTCGACGCTCTATCTCCAGTACGGTCGCTTGACAACGGCAGGTAACAATGGCCCAACGCTGTCGTCCGCCTACACGACGCGACGACCGAGTGGCGGGACCTCCAGTAGCGGCCGCGACAACTTGACGTCGCGTGAACTCATGGTCCAGGAACTCAAGCACTCGATGGACGCTGCAATGGACGACGCAACATTCAAAGACATGCTCCAGAATCGTTCGCGTATCTTGACCGACAAAAACTTTACGAAATGGAATTGGGACGTGATCTCCGAGATGTTGGAAGGGCCGTTGACAAACCCTCAGCGGCTGTCGGAAGCGATGAAGACCAAGTTTTTCAAACGCTTGTCGGGCTTCTTTCGTGGCGATACAGGCAACAAAGGGTACTTTTCGTTATTGGATTGGATCCCAGACAACGTCCCGTTCTTACGCCCCGCGTGTCAGATGTATACGCTGCTGTTGAACCATCCAGAGGGTCTTTTGTTCCTCAAAACCGACCGCCGTGGACAACTACTAACGGAAATCTCGTCTGCGCTCGAGCTCGAAGCGCGACCGGAAGCTGCGATCGTCGAGTCGCACATTGGCGCATTGAAACAACGGATGTTCTCCCCTGTCTTTTGCTCGACGAAGATGCTGCGCGAGTACTTTACGTTACTGGGCCTCATGAGTTCGAGCAAAGAGGGGCTGAAGATGATGGAGCAGTCGAATCTGTTCAACCGCCTGAACGTCATGGGGACGACGAAAGGCCACGACTTTTTGTGTCGCTTGATTCTTGCGAATATGGATTATTCGGTGGATGGGAGTTCCCGCAAGTTGTTGCAGTCATGGATGGCGAGCGGGTCGAAAGCGCTGCGGTTGTATGCGACGTGCTTACTACGTGCGCTGCTGCGGAGCGAAGTCACGGACTTTGCCAAGTGGGGCGTCGATGCGCTCGTGACGCAATTGACGCAAGAGGAGGAAGTCGCGAAAGCCGC
This sequence comes from Globisporangium camurandrum, assembly GCA_023337595.1. Classification (NCBI taxonomy): domain Eukaryota; phylum Oomycota; class Peronosporomycetes; order Pythiales; family Pythiaceae; genus Globisporangium; species Globisporangium camurandrum. The sequence goes on from JAADXH010000306.1 coordinate 24,205, forward strand.
ACTGAGCGTTTTGGACGAAGCAACCGAGACCGAAGAGTGTCTATTGGCGATGGTCACTCGCCGCCCAACAAAGTTGCTGACGATGCGCGACAAGCGCGCCGAGTCGCTGTTGTTGCGGTTCTTGTCGCTACCAGAGGGCCTTGCGTTCCTCCAGAGCACAGGCGATTGGATCCCCCGGACGCTCGTTGCGTGGCGCCGTGAGAAATATATCTCGTACGTCCACGCAGTGGAGAACTCGCTTTTTCGTGGCTTGCATCGCGACGTCTCGGGCCGCGAACGCAGCAGCAGTACGCTTGCGAATACCGCAAGCAGCAGCAGCTTGGGTAGCAACGGCCGTCGGACGTGCTGGCCGACGCCGATTCCAGTCCAAGTCCCGATGAAACGCGGTGGGACGGTCAAGCACAGCAGCAGCCAGCGATCGTTGTGGGGCCTCGACTGGCTCTACAAGATGCCGTGGAACATGGAAGTCAAAATCGCGGGTCCGCCAGGGAGTGGCCCGCCATCAAATTTGACAGTGGAAGCCTACATCGACGGCTCGTTGCGCGACGAAGAGGACAGCGCGCTGGACGAAGACGATTTGCGCATGAACTCGATCCGCGTGAAAGCGATCGTCGTCGATGCGCGCAACATGCCGCAACCGGCAGTCGTGAACGCGCAGCAGACGCTCCAAGCGTGTTTGTTTTTGGGGACGCAGCCGGTCGATCGGCGCGGGTTCACAAAGCCACCACCGAAGAGCAACGGCGGGTTTGTCATGCCGCCATCGGTCATGGGGACCGCCGATGCGCAGAACAAAGGCCGCTCGCGGTCGGCGTCGACTGCACAGACGGGTGCACCAAACGACCGGTCGTCCGAGACGCAGGCGATGCATTTGATTTCTAATACAAACGATCCGTCGTACCCCGCGAGTGAGTCTGCGGCTGAGGAGCACAAGGACTGGAGCACGTGTCCGCCGGACCAGCGCTCGGCGCAGTTCCTCACTGCGCCCGAGTGCTCAATCTGTGCACCCGGCGAGCGCGCGGTGTGGAACTTTCGCGTCGAGATGGATCCAGGGGCGGCAACGCCCAAGCGCGTGTTGCTCCAGTCGGTCGAGTTTACGCTCCAGTTGCTGCCACTGCGGCCACGCTCGGTCCCGCTCCCGCCGCATCTGTACGGCGAACTCGGCAAGACGAGCGCCGGGTGCCAGATCCTCCATGCGAGTGGCCACATCCCTGAGTTCATCGCGTGCTTGCGCGACTCGGCGAGCGTGCCACTCGAAAAACGCGCTGCGCTGTGGGCGCTCGGACACATTGCAGCGACGTCGCGCGGGTATGAATTGATCCATCATTACGCGCACGATGTGCTGGACGTGATGACGAAGCTCACGATCGACGCACCGCTCGTGTCGATCCGTGGGACGTGTTTCTTCGTGTTGGGGCTCATTGCTCGGTCATCGGCAGGTCGACGCCACTTGTCGCGTCTCGGCTGGGACGCTGCGAGCCAACAGAACGCAGCTGCGCAGTCGTCGATCGCCGTGCCGCAGAACTGCAATGCGCTGTTTGTGTGGCCACAGCAACAGCGTCGTCCTTCTACACTAGCAGCGTCCAGTGTTATGTCTACCGTACCAAGTGGGTGGATAGGGGACAAGTCGCTCGCTGCTGCTGGCGTCGTCGTCACTCAGCACCGCCAAAGCCCCGTGACGCAAGTGCCGCAGTCGCCATTACAGACGCTGTGGGCAACGCATGCGGCACTCGTACCGGCGTGGAAAGAGCTCTTGCGGTTAGTTGCGGACTTGAGCAACCACATTACGCAGAAAGAGGCGCATGCGTCGCTCCATAAGCTCCGCGCGGCGAAGCCCGCGCTGTTTGAAGAGCCACTGCTGGCGCTGTACGTGCATGCGCTGCTGGAAAAGTACTCGTATCGCTTGGCGCTGCGGCAGTTTGTGCTGCTTGCGTTTGACCGCGCGGTCTTCACGGACGACGTCCTCGCGACGCTGAGCGACAGCTTTCGGGCTGCGACAGCAGCAACAAGCGGCAGTAGCACTAGCAACACCCGCAACGCTCCATCATCCCGCCTGTCGACCGAACGGCGCCGGTCGTCGGCAACGACTTTGCACTCGGTCACGTCGTCGATCCAGAGCCTGAACGCTGCGATCCAGCACACGGGGCGACTGTCGATCGCACCGAGTGGCGGCATGCGCACGAGCAGCAGCAACAGCAGTGGGTATCGCACGCATCCAAACGGCACGGGGGCATCGTCGTCGCTCCTCCACGCACGGTCGTCGTCCGCAAACTCCGTGCTTGGTGCGATGGGTCGTAGCAGTAGCAGCAGCAATGACACTCGCGACAGTGCCGCACGCACGACTCTAACGTTCCGCATGCACAACAACAGCCACCACGAACCGCTCGATCGCGCCGTGCTGCTCAAGCGCAACCGCAAGCGCGTCGCGCACTCGGAGAAGACGATCGTCGTTGGCGCACCGGAGGCCGTGGTGTGATGCGACGTAGTGCGGTATGTAGTTGTATGCGAGTAGTAACGGTGTACAGGAGGGATAGGTGTGGTAATGAATCCGTGTGAAGTGAAACTGGACATTTGGAATGTCTATTGTGGTGCAGTCACACAATTGCTCAGTACTGTAATGGACAGTCGACAGTTTGTAGCGGAATGAGAGTGGAAAG
>JAADXH010000307.1:0-26822 GCA_023337595.1 Globisporangium camurandrum
ACAGACAACAAATTCTGACGATATGAAAAGTGTTCTAGAATGCTCAGATTAACAAAACCCACATATCTAACCAGTATCGATTAAATCGCAGCCGTTCAAAAGTTACTTATCAAAACGTGGGTGGTTTTAAGTTATTGACCGGGGGTGTATCCATTGGCTAAGTACACGAGGTGTGACTATATATATATAAAGTGCGACGATGCTGCTAAGAATAACCCAAATATCATCCAAAGATACTATTTCGTCTGGATATTAGCCTGGATTTTTTCAACTGGGTGGTCTGATCATAAAGAGCTCATTTCAAATCACTCTCAACCGACAGGATCGCAATCGCATCTCTGCCTCACTTCGTCTTTTGCCGCCTACGCACGCAGCAACGTACTTGCCTCTCTCCGCTCGTCTTTGACCACCACCCTCAACGCCACTTCGCACCAGCTATGCTGCGCCAGTTCACTGTGATCGCTGCGCTCGTCGCGACGGCGCTTTCCGTGGGCGATGCTGCGCACTACAACCTCAAGGTCGTGCAAGCAGCCACGGCGTCGGATGCCACCACTGCGGACTCGACGGCCACCGTCAAGGCAAACACGTGGCACATGAAGCCCGTGACGTCCGTGCAAGCGCGTGTCCAGGGCGATGCGCCAGTCTACGACGCGACAGCGAAGATCTGGGTGTCCAGTCGTGGCAAGACGCTGGAGGAGCAGTACCGAAGTGTGCTCGACACCGTCAACACTGCGAGCGTCGAAGGCGCACTGATGTACGTTCAAGCCGAGACGATTAACGTCAAGGAACAAAGCGTCGAGTGTGAGCGAAAGAACAAGGTCCAGAACGTCGTGTTTTACGAACTCACGATCCTCCAGCCAACGTACGCGCTCGCAGCGTATCCGACGTCCTCGACACCCGAGTACACGCCGTACCTTGCGATGGACGGCGGCAAGTGCACGAACGAAAAGGATTCGTTGCCCAAGGCGTGCAAGCAGCTGTATGGCCTCGATGGCGAGCTCGCGCTTGGGGCGAGCGTCGGCGCGGAATCCAAGAAGTCGGACCCGCGCGCGCCGTACCCTGGGAACTACTGGTTCTCGTTCCCCAACAGCTGCGCCGACCAGCCGTGGGCTAACAAGACCGACGAGTGTCGCAAAACGCACGCTGGTGGACTGTGCCCGGTCGGAACGCAACCCGACGGCGACACGTGCAGCTTTGCGTACAAGATCTTGGGGTACATTAAGATCGACGACCTCGTCGGGATCACGGCGCTCGATACGAAAGCAGGGGACAAGAAGTACGCGTCGTATGCCGAGTTTTGCAAGGACGGCGGCATCGAGTTTAGCGCGACGAACACGGCCAGCACAGGCTTCACGGACGTCAAGTCGCTCCCGTTCTGGGAGAAACCCGGTGACGAGACTGCGAATGCAGAGCGCGCTGCGAAGATGGTCAAGATGTACAACGAACTGGCACCAAAAGCCACTGCGACCGGTGGCCCGATGGTCGCGTTGCCGACTGTTGCAGACCTCGTGGCGCGCAACCCCAAGTGCTACGAGAACGTCGAAGCGTGTGCGACGGCCAAGAATGGCTGCCGCCGGACGCTCCTGGCGCAGCTCTGTGAAGTGTGCATGACTGCTGGCGACGGCTGCGAAGTTGCGCCGACGGACTTCAAGTTCCCAACGCTCGTGAGCGCGACGCTTGCGCCAACGGTGGCGCCGACAGCAAACTCGACGACCGAGCCTGGCACGAGTGGCAGCCCGACCCCCACCCCTGCGTCGTCGGGTGCAGCGGGTGCTGCGCGTGCGTTCGCAACGTCGTTTGCGAGCGTTGCGGTTGCAGTTGGCGTCGCAGCAGTTGCGCTGCTGTAGGTCGAACAAAGCGAAAGCGACGCGAAGGAGGGAACGAGAACACTTGCTTATTAGGTTGATTGTTTATGAGTCGACCAGCAACTTCAACTTGCTGTGCGCAGACACAGGCTGTTGATAGCATCAAACCATACACTTTACCTATGTAGTAATTCATTTAATTTGATTCGTTCTTGTTAACTGATGTTTGCACCACATTTTGCAGTTATTCTAGGCTAGAATTGCTGATATATTGGGTTTCTCGTGCACATCAAAGCATAAATTGGTATCCATTCGTCCAAAAACACAATTCTGTACCGAAACGCTTAAACAAATGAGTATGTATACGTCACTAGGATATTAAATCAGGATGCGCTTGATATTTCTTATATAGATGGACAAATTCGATATGTGATGCTTTCTTAGATCGAATTGATGGCACAATAAAACGAGCTCCAGTCGTTTCCACCATGAAAATGTCCTGTATTCATTGCTTGTCGTGGCGTAATGCGTCGCACTTTGACTGAGCGGTGTCAACAGAAACTTCTGTTTTACTCGAGTAGATCATTACATTACTGTGTCGCTAACAAAATACCCAAGTCCTGTTAAAATAAGCATGTGTGTTCGCTTCAAGACCGCATTGAAACATTGTCCAATTTCTTACTAAACCATGTTAATTGTATGTTTATGTGTTGCAGAAACATTTGGTTTTGCTGTTAATTAATTGTCCACTCGAAGAAGTGGAATACGGTATGTATTTGATATACTGGCCAAGTTATAAACGTTGGTAGACGACTTATTTACTTCTTCACCTAAAGTCTTGAAAAGCACGTTGATTTGTAGCAGCCTCATACTTGCTATCTTTCAAGCACGAGAGAAGCCATTGTCGACTAGCAGACACAATATTATGCAAGCATCTCCAGAAACTGAAGGTGTTTTCTAGCATGTCGCTACTCGCTTTCACAAGCATATGAGAAAGATGCAGATAACTTTACAATTTACAATACGATCGTATCCATGCAGGAGAGCCAAAATAGGCACGTACGATAGTAATAAAATATGGTGGTGGTCACTACGGCTGAGTGCGGTTACGTGGCTTCTGCTCATGATAGCAAAGAATATACATTTCTAGAGTAAAACCTTAAAAGAAAAGACCCTATGATAGTTGCTGCTAGTATGCGCACAGTGTTAAAGGTTGCTTTTTGAAATAGTCAAAATATCGAATAATGGCGGGTTGTGTTGTCCATACGAATACAATTATGTCGCCTGTTACTTATAGCATCACGAACATTTTCGAATAGACATATACATGGAAACGTATCATAAGTGTCAAATACAAACGTTAAGCTGTGTTTGTCCTCTCGACAAAACAAATCGCAAACGCTCAAATGTTGCTATTAGTGGCGTGGCCCACTCGAGATCGGTAAGATTAAACACTTCTAAGACAAAAGCCGTATACTATGAGTTTACAATATGAGGAACATATAGTAACGTAAGCAGCAAGTTTATAATCTTTGGATTTGGATTGTGTAAGGAAATGCAAATGGGACAACAATAGAGCATACAAAAAACTCATCATCATCAAAACAGGCATTGCAACACCTGTATCTACATGGCATGGTATTTTATGCATTAAAACTACATCACCATGTAAGGTACTGTGTTGTGATAGTGTACACATATTGTTGTAGTTTACCCGATGTGATTTGGCTGCTTTGTTCGCATTGCACCTTAGCATTCGATTGTGGGATCCAAACAGGTTGTTTAAGTTACCTTCCAAATCTTAGCCAATTGGTCGCAAATCCCTTTCACAGCATGTCAGAAACCCCGTTATTCACTCCAAACGATGTAGTGGTAGAGTAGTGTTTCAAGATCAATGCCCACCGTTTTGTATAATAAAACATGCCTTTAGTAATACAAACTTTAAATGTTATACAGAGAGGAGCGCGCTCACTAAATGGCCTTAAATCAACACCTTTTTTTAAGTGTTTGTAAAACAAATTCATGGCTGAATTTTGCTGCTTAAAATTCCATCGCGTTTGTTATTCCTTTAAACATGATTTTGAACCCGATCAGTTAACGCACCTCCCTGTAGAACCAAATGGATTGCTAAAGAGTGTACAACAGTATACTACTGTTTTATCTCATTTATACTAAACCTCAAATAATAGATACGAGCGCTGTATCTCGCGTGATAGTATGGTCCAAATCATTAACCATCAAATTTGATTACACTCTAATTTCATCTGATTTGTTAGTAGTCGCTCTTTTTTTTGCCGTATTTCATTACTAATTGCTGAAAGGTGGTGCCTATTTTCACGGAAATACAGTACTTTCCAAATCTGTGTTAATTAATCGCAAATCTATTTCGCAGCATGCTCTTCACCAGAACACAGAAGCTCGTTCCGATCACTGAAATGCTAACGTTAAGCTACTGTAGTCCCAATTTATTTGATAAAGTGTGTAGAACAGTACTGTTTTATCTCATTTGTCAGAAATTCAATATGTTATATATAGGAGTACTTTCCACATCTTTGCCTATTGGTCGCAAATCCCTTTCACAACATGCTGTTCTTCGCCGTATATATATCGTTATATAGTATTTCTGCGTCGGCTCGTAGCCAGCAGTGTTGCATACGTCAAGACACCATCTTACACGATTGTTGCGCTGGTATAATGAATAGTCAACGTCGGTTTTGTCTCCAGAAACACATTTGATGCAGAACACGCACTATTCGAGTGTACATTTTATAATATATAATGTTCCGTTGCTATTAGAATCGCCTGACTAGACACTATACTTGACTTTTGTATGGTCGTTGTGGCGAATACTGCAATCAAGTCAGTTTGGATTTCTACTGAGGTGTCCATTCTCGACTATTAGAAAGTGTTACAATAGAAATGTATTCATGTAATCCATCTATCTGTTTCGAAGACTAATTAACTTGATTTTTGTGGAAGTCCACCAAAAGTCCAAACTGATCTCCGAATCCCTTTTCTTCACAAGTGTAACCATAACCACCACCATGCGACTCATTCCGTTGCTTCGTCCTCTTCGTCCTCTTCGTCCTGTCCGCACTGCCGTTCGCACCATGAGCGCCGCCAAGATGAACATCAACAAGGAAGGCACGATCACGATCACGCCACCAGCGCCAACTGCTACCGTCGTGTTCATGCATGGGCTGGGGGACACGGCACACGGCTGGAGCGACGCGATGGCATCCATCTCCAAGTCGCTGCCGCACATCAAGTTTGTGCTTCCCACTGGTGTGTGTGTGTGTGTGCTACTATCGGCTGTATCTACTCTCATTAAGCATGTGAACTTAACACACGCGTGCTACGTGACCGACAACAGCGTCAAACAAGCCCGTGACGCTCAACATGGGCATGCGCATGCCGTCGTGGGTACGTTTGGCGTCTTGTTATACTTGCACAGCCCCTCGTTGTAGCTATAGCTACTAACACCTTCCACTTTGTTTCGCTCAAACGCTGTGTCGTGCACCTGCAGTACGACATCACGTCGCTCCAAAAGACGGAGAACGACGAGAACGTCGGCATCGACGAGACCCGTGCGCTCATCACTGCGCTCATTGACGCCGAAGTGCGTCGCTCACCGCACGTTGCTGCTGTTTGTCATCTTGCATCCGCTTACACTATTTTTGCCTCTCAATAGGTCGCAGCTGGCACGCCGCACTCGCGCATTGTGCTCGGTGGCTTCAGCCAGGGCGGTGCAGTGTCGTACTTTACTGGGTACCAGCTCAAACACGCACTTGCGGGCGTCCTCGTGCTCTCGGGGTACATTCCGAAGATGCACGCGTTTGCAGTTACACCGGAAGCAAAGCACGTCCCCGCGCTGATCTGCCACGGCGACGCGGACCCCGTCGTGCGCTTCCAATGGGGTCAACTGTCGATGGAGAAGCTCCAGCAATCGGGCGTCGACCTCGACTTTCGCGTCTACTCGGGCATGCAACATAGCGCGTGTGAACAGGAGCTCGATGACATTACGCAGTGGCTGAAGAAAGTGCTGCCATAAGCGACAAATCGACGACGATGGAGTGTGGGAGTGACATCAAGTGATAAGACAATTGATTTGACTAATGGTACTATGAACATCGTGTGGTGCACCTTCATAATTACGAGTTCATACTGAACTCGTATGCAACGAGGTATGCAGCTTAGAAATCGATATAGTAGATGTAACTGTGAGAAATATCTGCATCCCACTCAGCTTGAATAATATGGTGCACATTATTTACTGACACAATCACGTCCCAAAATAACGCCTGCGCCTATACGAGCACTGGCTTCGTCCTAATTGTACTCGCTCCCGTCGATCGAGTTGCTGTACGACGTTGCAGACGACGACGATACGGAGTGCATCGACAAGCGCATCGTGCCAATGCCACTGCATGCGTCGTCGTGTGCGAGGATCTCGTCGCTCGCAACCGTCAATGCGCTCGTGTGGAGCGCCGTACGAATGCACGTCGCACAGAACGCGACGCGCTGGTGCACGAGCCGCCGGTCACCGCCCGGTGCGATCACACTGAGCTTCTTCTTGATCCGACACGCGACGCACACGTACTGGCGACAGACTGCACAGCTGACGCGCTTCGTCACGAGGTCGAGCGCAGACGCTTTCTTGTGGCACGTCGTGCACTGACGACTTGCGTCGCTGCTGCTAGTGCTGTGGTACTGCCGCGATAGCCGCTGTTGTCGCTGCTGCTGCTGTTGATCGTGCAGCGGCGGCGGTGCGATAAACTTGCTCCGTCGGAGGACCCACGCGAGCTTCTTCATTTGTGCGCAGTGGACGTTCTTCCACACGGACACCATCGCTTCGGCAGCTGATTTGACGACGATCGATCGCATGAGGCCACCTGCTGGGTCCAAGAACCCGCGCATGTAGAGCTCGACCGTCGCGTCCGGTCGCTGTCGGTAGATCCCACTCAGTGACATGTTGCCGCGCACTGTCGATGCCAAGCTATGGACTTGTGGGAACGCCACTGAGTGCAGGAGCTGGTACCCAATGCGCTCGCCGTCTGCAAGCGTCGCAATGCCCGTCGATTCGAGGTACACGACGTCACGGTTCTTCACGATCGACCGCACGTGGAGCGGCCGGCCTTTGACGGCCCACTTGACCGTCAGTGCACGAAATGGCTCGCTCACGGTTGGCGCAATGAGCGTCGCGAGCACTGCGGCGTCGACGACGTTGTCATTTACGTACGACGTCTTGAGGCGCATGAGGTCCTGCGTGGCGTTCACGACGCCGTACATGACGTCGTCGAGCGTCCCGACGATCGTGCCGACGCCAAGGAGGATCGGGAGGTCGGCTGCAGGTGGTGGCGCAGCCCACGGTGCGTTTCCACCCATGTGCTTGTACGCTGCAGCGCCACCGGTGCCGTTCTTGCTCGGTCGTTCCTGGAACACTGCGACGTTCTCGCGCTGCTTGACAAACTTCCATCGCGTCGCATCGACTTGCCCCTGTGCTTCCACGACGTGGTGCTGGTACTGCGCGAGCGTCTCGCGCACAAACGTCTTTGCGATCGCGTCGAGCTGCTGCTCGTCGTCGTGGCTCAAACGAAGCGGACCGAACGGGTTGGAGAACCTCGACATGGTGGCAAATGTGTATGTGTAGCGCGTGCGCTCGGCCGAGCGAGTTGGCGAATGGACCCAATGTTGTGGCGACTTGGCAAGTGTGAGCAGCAGCAGACCAGATACAAGAAACAGTCAGCTAATCAAACACATCGATACAGATGGCAGAGCGGATGTGAGCGCAAACAGGGACGACAGGCGCGCTTGTGGGTTGTAGGAAAAGCCACGATGGCCACTTCAAGGTCCGTTGTCCAATTGCAAATCGGGCGTGTGACGCTTTAAGCTCACCTGAACTGGACTTACTAAAATGTCACCATTTACAGCATTCACCGCTCCTGCTGCGTACTTCTTGTGGTATGCATGAAGCACACACGAGACGCTGGGTGTAAGGTATAATGTGGATACACGCACGTTGCTCACCAGCCGCTTGAATGCAGTCAAGTGCGTCATTGTGTTCTGCGTGTTCATGTGCTCCATTCTCGCCATCTGGTGGAGCTGCTCACATCATTCATGGATTTCATGGCGTCGACCGACGACACTCGCAGGGAGACGCTCAAGTCATCCGACAGTATCAGCACCACAGCTTTTACGCTTGCGTGTATCCACGCTCTAAATGACGGATTGACAAAGTCGGACTGGACAAAAGTTGGATAGCCAGCGAGCGGTTCTACTCGTGTCCCACCCTCTTGCTGAATCGCACTCTCTTGCCACTGCAGCTCGTGGTGCTCAAAGATCACTGATGTTGGTGAAGAGCGCGCATATATGCTCTCTATCTCTCGGACTCATAGCGCGTGTATGGCTAGTGACTGCAGGAAGATAATCTTGCTGAATGCAAATGCACCAACAGCTACTTCATCATGGCAGAAACTCTGACGAGTAAAGCTACTAAAATGTAGAAGCGAATGAAATGGTAATACAGTACTGTGACTTGAAAGAATACACTATGTTTAATTTACTAAAGTGAAAAACAATTAGAAAAGTGTACGAGTGCACATATTGTTCTGTAAATAGCCAGTTAGTATTGCATCGTACTTGTGTTTGTGTTTCGTAAAACGCAGTGCACACTAGTAGTCATAGTTCCTGTCTCGCCGCAATTTATTGTACGAGTAAAAAGCTATGTGTGAGTGACATAACAGCACAAAACGGATTTTGTTATTTCTTGAAGCAACACTGTGTTTTGTCAAATATGTATTTTAGACAAATAATGACGCAATACTACTACTATGACTTTTTCCGCTGCAAAAACAACAAAACGCGTTTCAACAGGTCATTGTTAATGCCAATACGATAAAATTCCTGTTAGGCATCATTTTGTTACAATTTCTTAAAAGTGGTATACATACAGAGCCTACTTTCTACATGTTGATAATAGTCGTCAAAAGCGATAAAACAAAACAGATTATAGTGGTTTTCGGCAGTAATATTATTCAATGCTTGTCATATGCTTGCACAATCGCATAAGTAGATGCTAACCAGCACGATTCACTGGTTCCTTGAATTTGACGCCAAAATGAAAAACCTAGTTGTCGATTGTCTAGCGGAACATAGTGGTATATATTGAAATCTCTTTGACTCGCAGTTGCGCCACTGTCATCGAGTTTGTAATGCCATCAATTTTTACTGCTGTCTAAAACTTCAGAAACAGCAATGCTATAAATACACTTTATGTAAGCTATAGTTATATATACAATTGCTGCACGGATGCTACAGTAAACATAAATTGAAAATAGTAGAAGCTAAACATATATATACTTGTTCACAGTAAAAAAGGATAATAATGTCAATATTTGGGTATACAACCAACCATTATACTGTATATAGCGACGTGTTAAGCGTAAAATGTCAGTAATTACCTAACCAAAACGGTTTCTAGCTCTTTAATAACATAATATGCATAACACCACACCGAAATAGGATGATTGTGTAAGTCGTACAGGCAGCGCTTTGTCAATTAATTTTATTGTAGTATTGTTCCATCACAGCTATAAAACTATGAGAGGACACTATATATTTCATAGACTACAAACGCTATACCATTTGTATATCTGCTTAAACCAATTCAGTTCAGTATTGGCGACACGTGGATAATTTGCTCAGAAGAAGTATCTGTATTATGGTATATACAGCAACTTGCAATGCGAATTATAAAAGTAGAGCTCGTCACGCTTCTACGACATCAAAAGTATATTTACTATCAGTAAAGCACTCACCAACGCCTACCAAAAAAGTATAAAACGAACTCGCGGTGCATGGAATCTTTAACAACTGGCGTCCGTTTAGCATAACTCCGCAGCTCCGTAAGCGCATCTTCATATTATGTGAGCTGACTACGACAACGGAAATGGATGCAAAAAGAGAGCGAAAGTAATCCCGCTAAAAATCAATGATGGCGCACCAGATATACGCAGCAACTACCACGTGGAATCGTAATTGCCTAGCAATAATGACGTCAAACATAAGAGTACCACAACGGCCATATCGCTGTTTTTGGCTTGCTCTTACTCTTTTGCAAAATAGGTTCGTCAGTGTGTGCAGTTTTCATGTTTCGATGCGATAATCTTGTTCGAACTAAGTAAAAAGGTACATTAATACTTTTTCAATCAAAAACAATCAATGATGGTAGGAACCACGCAGAGCAAAATAAATCTACTACTCAACGATATGCGTGTCAAGGTAGTCCTCTTGATGTCGACAATTATTAGTATGAAAGCTAAGTGATCTAAGAGATATGTGGGTTTTCTCGGAAGTTGTACTATTTAGCATAGTAGTATTTACCTGTGTGCACCACGCAATGTTTGAGAGGGTATGTTTGCTAATAAATATTTGTGAACGGCAGTATAAAGTATTTGAATTTTACATCTATCTAGATCCACTAACGTTCCGCTGTCAGATAATATTTGGAGGTAACCCTTGTATTCCGAACAATTAAATAAAAATATATATATTGTGGTGGCTGGTGTAGAGGATACTGTAGCACTACATATATATCTGCAAATAGAAAGGAGCAGCAAGACGGGGATACATTACATAGATGTAGTGAATACATACGATTTTACAACACCAAGGTTTATAGTCGTATCACTAGCCATGCGTCAGTACTCAGTAAATTTGCGTTTTCATCGTGCAGAGAAGTTAGAATTACATATAAGAGCATTTAATTTTTGTATATGGTGCTTTCGAAGTGCACTGTACTACATTTGACAAAACAATTTGGAGTAATATGTACTTGCACCAAATACTATACGACCCACCATTTTTGTGCATGTATTGCAGTATAGGTGCTATACTTCCGGCAGTCCAATTTTCAGTTAATGTGTTGGTATAGTCATTCTAACGTAGTTTCCGATAACTTCTACAATATATAGGAGTCATAAATGCGATTATACAGCGGGCTAAACGTGTCGATACAGTATGTTAAAACTAGTGACTACTTTTGCTGTTCGCGAAAACGACAACCTTAGCGACATCTTGCGATGCGTAGCATCCTGGCAAAGAGCAACATATATGTGTTTTATCTTTATAACACCGAAGGACATACCTCGTACCTTTACTCAGTAAGGTTGCTAATTATTTGTCATAGTTGTCTCAACATATATTTCACTCCCTTGAATGACGCTGACCTAAGAAAGTACAGTTTGAACTTGCATGTTTTGCTTCAAATATATGTGACTTGAAACCGATAACTCAGGGACATTTAAAGACAAAGCACAATGCTATAGATATTTACTGCGTTTACATCATGAACATTGTTACTAGCAAGCACCTCTCCCCATCACAAGACATTATAAATGTGCATACCGTAGGGTGTGACTCGAATGATGTAATTGAAAAGCAAAATGCGCCTGGCATTTATTCGGCTTCGTCGTCTTTTTCGGTAAAATCAATATTCCATGCTGTTTCGGGTATATTTATACATCTATACCAATTCCGCAACTGTATACTTCTATTGTATCAGAGCGACTTATCATGCTCAGGATCAATTATGTATCGAATTAGTTGAAAAGAACAATGCAGCATTTCACTTCTAAGTGACAGAAGGGTTGGTGCGTGTAATACTCATAGTGGAATTGTGGTCATGGAAGGCGTTCAACAACATTGTCAACCAATGGTTGACATACCGTTTACCAAGCCTGATGTCCACGGTACGAATTTAAGCAAAGGTATTTGTGCCAATCGAGGTTATGCGTCTATTTTTACTATGTCGTTAAATCATCACTTTGCTGCACCATTTTGGTTTGTAAATGTGATGCGACATGAAAATATTATATTTGCATCGACAACGTAATCAATTACCTCAAACGCTCTGTTGTCTACACATACCTCTAGCATAATCTTGCTTACATCGCGTTGATTAACACTATCATATGCTGTGCCCTTGAATATAAAATTATCTTGAAAAATACGATTACCGGATAAACGTACTGTTTATTATAACACGAATTCTATCGTGAGTTTTATTGTATAAGAAATATAGTCGACGACGGCGATATTGGCGACGATAATTTTAATGTTATCAGTGTTATTTGGGGCTATTCCAATCTAAATGAGATATTTATTGGCCATTTTTGGTAACCGATTTCTCGATTCATGTATTGAGCTTAAAATGATTAGCTTACAATATGCTTGTGCACAATGTAGTACTGAAGCGTTACTTTCAGTATTTCATATTTCCATCACTACCTGGATATAGACAATCTAATGTAATCGACTACCGTATTCCTCTTATAGCTATACATTCGAAAATGTTGGGATCAGATTCTGCTGTATAATAAGCGATTGGCTAAAAGTCGAAACTACGGCATACTATTGAATAAACCTGATTCGAAGGGCCAACTCGAAAAAGAAAGAAGTGGGGTCCCGCTCAACGAAGGATACGGTAGTCGGTTAAGCATAGAGGTACATGATATTATTTGAGGGAATTAAAAACGTATAGCAATATCGAAAGGGAAAACAACTTCGTGAACTATTATGAAATACACTACGATATAAATCTAATTCTTCTGGCAAGTTAATCGTAATGTTTGAGGTTCACTTCAACAGCAGATGCAATGTTTAGCTCATATAGTTATGCCTTGTATGCTAAAACTGCAAGTGTTTTGACTTCCGCCTAAATTTACGCTTCATATCACACATTTGGCCACATACACGTTTCTTAATATGTTAATCCCCGTCACTGTACTATATATATGACACTCTTTTCAATTTCGTGAGTAAATAGTCAACTCAACTCTTTGAATCACTATCCACACTACTTTTATGAGTGATTTTAATAGTGTAAGCATTAAACACTACAAATACGTATGCGGTAATGCAGCTTGCTATGTTTTGATGAAAATGTACGAGCATTTCGATGCACGCAGGTGCATCTAACTTGGTTATATATTTTTTCTACTGTAAAGTACTATTAAAGTGCAGCCCATACGTATCACGCTCAAAAACGATCAACTAAATGGTTGTGTAATAACGATCACAATTTTTGTACAAGTTAGAAATACTTAATGCAACAATGAAGTGGATATCTCACTAAATTGTGGTTTCTATATCCAATAGAGTGCTTTTGCGGTAGTGTGAGTGCAATATACGACACTAATTCTTATAGCAATGTTATGATTGTGAATAGAGGGCGTTGAATTGAGGATTCCAATATGTATATACCAGAATCGATAAGTTTACTGTAGTTTGAAATTGGGGTAGTATTCTATCTCTCATTGTATTTTTTGTTTTAGTGTGTTCCTTACCATTCCTGAATACATTAGGAGCAAGTCAATTACTTTGCCCTGCCATGTCATACAATAACTATTTTCATGATGCACTTCGTGCTTGAGTTGTTGACATTTTGTGGTGTCACAATGTATATGCTGCTGCTGCACTTGTTGTGGTCAAATTTGTTTGCACTAAGAAATTGGCAATATCCGGTACAATCAATTACCAGGACATAGTCAGTAATGTAAGACTGCAAGATCTCGCATCTCCTGTGGTTGATGGCGTTGCAAAATGTACTCGAAGAACGGTAGTTCAGTATTGCGGTAAAGTCTATCAACTGAATATGTCAGACTGGAGCGACTCGAATTACATGTTCAACATCCATTTGTCGATAACAAGTACACGCGTACCTATATTTAGCTGACCACGTGGGTCTAAACTATAGGTTTGGACAACCTAATTTTCTTCCAGGAGTATATCGCACGCGAATTTCACAGCTTATTAACGTTATAATAGCCAATACCATCCAGCATGATACATATTGGGATACAAATATGTGATATATAGTCTACAATTGCACGTAAAGTCACCATAAATTGCCAAAATGTGTGAAACCTTTCATGCATTTCCTGACAACACTTTGGATACAATTTCGACCAACTGTTGTTCCATTTATCCGTCTTCTTGTCGGCAACTCGTGATTGTTGTCGTTAAAATCCATTCACGATTACAGCAGTATTTGTCGTATTGTTGTTGTATGCGTCGTCTCGGCTTGAAGTGCACCAAGCGTCGACACGAGATTATTATAGAAGACCGACAATATGTACCTGCAATGCTGGCAAGTAGAGCTTTTGAGGCATAGCGTTGTTGTTGCTTGGAAGCGATGACTCAATATCGTCTTTAATTTACCTCGCAGATTTAATTGTTCTCAGTAGCAAGAATCGACTCAACCTTAACGACGCAAATTTATAAATAATGCGAGACAATGGTATTAGTTGCTGGCAGCACGAATTTATACTTTCTTTGGCACTACTATGTATGTGCAACACAAACCAACCAGCCAATCTTTTTGTTTGTTTGCTTTTTTATAGTGTGTTTATGCGTTCATTGGTAAAAAGCAACACATCAACAATACGTATCCAGGAATACATATTGCAATGCTCAATTACAAAAGAGTTTGCAATGTAGTGCTCGTCGCTTGGTTATTGCATCCCCTACATTCACTACTTTTGTCACTCTCTCAATCCATGTACGTAATGCGCGTGTCGACTGCCTCTTTCTCTTTCTTACTTCCACTGCCATCAAGTCCATTGTCGGCGCGCACGACTGATGCCCACTGTGCAAACTTCTTCATTCCATCGAGCGTCATGAGTTCGACAAACTCTGGGTGCGTCTGCCACGCATACAGCCACTCGTCATGGGAAATGTAATCGTCCTGATTCAAATCCGCTTCGACAAAGATCTGGTTCACAGCAAGGGGGATCTCGCGCTCGACTTCGGCCATGAGCGCATCGACGTCCGCGAGTGCGTGCGCGATTGCAGCGTCTGTGTCTGCCAGCGTCAGTGCCGCTGCGGCAGCTGCATCGTGCTGCAGTTGCATCGCAACTTGGTCTTTCAACAACGTTGGGAAGATGCGACGGACGCTTCGAATCCGCCGCTGCATCGCAGTCGTGAGCTCGTCGCGACTGATCTGCCCATCACAGAGCGTATCGATCGCATGGAACAGACTCTGTGCTTTCTGTTCGATCGTCCCGCGCGTCAAGAGGTAGACGCCGACGACAAACTCGTCTAGATCGAGCCACTCGGGGCCCTTGTCCTCGTTTGTAGCGGCTGCGTGCGTCCGGAGGCTCGAGAACACAGCACCTGCAAGCGTCGAGTTCGCAGCGAGCGCTTTAAAGTCCTCGTGGTCGGTACTGAGCGTTTGGCACGCACGTTCAAAGCCTTGGAGGTCCATCCGGCCGTGTTCAAACGCATAGCGTGCAAACAGTGCTTCGAGGTCGTGCATGTGCTCGGGGCACGCAGTTGTCTTGACCGACGCGGCCGCGCGCTGCGCAGCATTGCGTTCGTTGTTTGCCGATTTCGCAATTCCAGCAGGCAGCGGGAACGTCGAGTCGCCCTGGGAGACATGCGACGACGCAGCCGGTTTGACGGTTGTCGCAGTCGTAGCTGTTTTCGGCCGCGATGCGTGGAGCCGCCGTGCGCGTTCGATGAACGCACTCAGCTGCGCGACTGCAACATCGTCAAAGAACAGTTGGATCGCATTTGCGTGCAAAAACGATGCGACTTCGAACGTGACGCTAAAGTCAATGGCACACGTTTGGGGGTCGTCGGTCTCCCGGAAGACCCACTCGCTGTAGATGGAATGGAGGAGAACGGCCGGTGTAAGCTAGGTGAGATAGATAGTCCCATGCGATGCAATGTAGTGAGGAAGACACACAACGCAGTAAATATACGATCACGCACCTCTCGATGCGCTTGAACGTGGGCGACTCGATCGCCTTGACGACGACTTTCTCTGGGCTATAATGACAACAAGAGCGATTGTGTGTGAGTAAGAGAGAGAGAGACAGACGTACGGTCGCATGGACACGCACCGCTTCATGATGACGCGCGACGTGTACGATTCAGTGAAGACTTTGAAGCCAACGCGCAGGCGGGCTTCCATGACGTTGTCGTTCGCGCGTCGAAGCACGCGCGAGTCGACGCAGAATGGTAAGAACTCGTGGTAGCGGTTCACGTCCGTGACAACGTCAAACATCTCCTCGCGCGAGAACGGCACGATCTTGGTCTCTTTGTGCGACTTGACGAGCGGCTGCGACGGCGATGGGAACCCAAAGAACGAGCGGCTACTGATGTGCGTTAACGCTGCCACTGGTGCTGGCGATGCGATGCTCGCATGGCGACCCGCAGCAGCAGCGATCGAAGTGCGCCGCAGCGCGATCAGCTGTGTCAGCGAGCGCATTTTGATCGTTGTTGGGCGAGCGCAATTGTGCGGTGACAACGAATTTTGGCTAAGATTTCGTATTAAACAAGCGAGTCTCAAACACAAATTCAAACAAGACACTTCCAGTTACATGCTGCTGTGGATCGAACTGCGTGTAGAGTGAAAAGGACGCCAACATTGACATCCCACAAATCGGATTGACGTGATGCTCTCTTATACTACTCTAATAAACGGCCAGCTTCTGTCCGTATCAACGCTCGATTGCATCCAACTGTACTCTAATCTCTTCACTACGTTCAACTACACAAACACGTTGTCCATACTCCCCGCCGACCCGCCGCGCGCTTTCTTCCGTTCGATCTCCGCGGCGTCACTCAGGTCTTTCGTTCAAATCCGGCATCAACGTGAAGATGTGCATCACATCTAACAGCCTTTGGCAAATACGACATGTTACAACTACGACGATCAATCGATATACACGTGTATATTCCTTCACCGGCCTCCTCGAGACTACGAACGCATGCATGCCGACACCACACGACGTCACTAGCGATACGATCGCCCAAACTGCTGGAAGAACGACGGCTCAAACGCGCCACGTGCAGCGTCGTCGTTCCGCTTCTCGCGCGCTTTAGCGTCACGGATCTGCTGTTCGCGCTCCAAGCGCATGTCCATTTCAATTTGCGCACGCTTGCGCTGGCTCAAAAGCTCGTCAGCTGCGAGTATCCGCTGGAACTCGCGTTCGCGCTGCGCGTCGTCGTCTCGAACGTGTCGCTCGTGCGCGCGCTGGGCAGCTTTATCCGCTAACAGCTCATCGTTCTGTCGGAGATACCCACGCGTCTGGTCGCTCGACAAACCTTTCCAGTGGTCCACGCGCACGCGGTGCTGGACGCCACCCGGCAGCGCTGCTTGCTGCGGGTTCTCGCTCACGAGGTTGCTGGCGAGTTGATACTGGATCTCCTGTGCGTCGGCTGCCTGGTCGCGCTGCTGCTGTTGCCGCTCCAAGTCACGCTTCGCAGCGATCGCCAACTGATTCATGCGCTGGATCTCGATTGCGATACTCGCACGTTCGCGCTCGTTCGCAGTATGGAGCTGCTGCTGCAAGCGCTCGATGTCGAACAGATACGCCATGTACGCTGCTTCGTCCTGCTGTTCGGTCGCCTCCCGCTGTCGGCGTTCCTCGGCCAGTTGTTGCGACCATTGCTTCGATTGCAGCGCTTGCAGCCGCAGTCGCTCGGCACGCAGGACGTCCTCACCGTCAAACTTTTGCGCCGCGCCAGGTGCGCACGTGTCCGGGTCGATCCCAATTGCTTTGAATGCAGCATATTGCTGCTTCTCATCGTCGCGCTGGCCCATTTGGTACTGCCAATCGTTCCGGAGCGTCAGGACCTCCTGGCGCTTTGCGAGTGCGTCCTCGGACTCGACTTGGAGCAAGTATCGTCGAATCGCTTCGTTCTCGTCGTCGTCCTGGCGCTGTGCTTCTTTTTCAACAGCATCTTGTTGCTGCTTCTCGTCGACTTGGTTCTTCAAACCGGCAATGTCCGCCTGCATAGATGATGCACGAGTGTATGTCGAACCCGTAGGTTAGCAGTTGAAAGGAGCGACACAGCGTAGTAGGACCGGGACGTCTAACGCAATAACATGGTAGCATCAAGCACTTCAACGTACGCCAATGAAGCGCAAGCGACCAGGTCCGAGTTTCTTGAGTCGCTCGTTCTCACGCTGTCGCTGTGCTTGGTGCCGCAGCACTTCCTTGTCTTCGGGTCCAGTTGCGCCAGTTGCGATGCCAACGATGCCGACGACCATGTTGCTACTGTTGCTGCGTGTGGCGACAGAGTCTGTACGCTGAGGTCGAGGGAATGAGTGAGTACACGCGACGGTCGTGACGGAGATGGATGTACGCGTCGCTTTGACTTCTTCACAATCTCACTTCGTCGGTTATGTTACATGTATTATAAAAGACTCTCCCTTTCTCACTCACACTTCACTCTCTTTCTTTCACTCTCACTGTCACTCTCTTTCACTCTCTCACTGTCACTCTTTCTCCCACTCACTCTCACTCTTTGTCCCACTCACTTACGAACTATTTCAATATCCCGAACACACTTCACTCCTGCATGAATGACTGCGAAATGTATTCTGCTATCTATGCGTCCGTTGTGAGACAGAAAATTGGACTCAAATCAATAGTACTTGCTTACACATGTGTACATGTGCCTCGATTCGCAAAGAGCAATAAGCTCTTCATAGCTCTTGTGCCAGCACGCAGCACCGCCATTTGATCTTCGCCTTCCACTTCCCGACTCTCCTTGCTTGACGACGACCCCTTCCACTTGATCTTCGCCTCACAGGGTAGCACGCTATTGTATCCGACGGACGACACCTGAGGCAACTTTGTAGAAGCCGGAAGGCAAAACTCTTATGATACCGATGTTGGAATGACAAGATCGACATGGAGCAAACGAACAAATAAACAAAAAGATGTACAGGGTATACAATTTGTGGTACTCGTAGCGATCCGTCGCACCATGTGCCTCTCAGATCCACACTTCGTCACCCGCCAACAACTGACTCCTGTACTTATCTACCCCACTTCCTGCTGCCGGTCATCCGCATCGTTGCTACTGTCCAAACTCTTGATGTACTCGTCGACATCCATGTCCCCACGTAGCAGCACCGGCGGCCGCTCGCCTCGGATCGCAGCGTCATCGACAAACACTGCAGTCGCATCCGGGACGTCCGGTAGCTCAAACATCGTATCGAGCAGCGCTTTCTCAAAGATCGCACGCAATCCACGCGCACCCGTGTTCTTCGCAATCGCCATCGCTGCAACAGCGTCCAACGCACTGTCCGTCGCGTGGAACTCGACGTTACTGAGTGCAAACAGCGCTTTGTATTGCCGCACGAGGCTATTCTTTGGCGTCGTGAGCACCTGGACGAGCTCGTTTTGCGTCAAGCCCGTGGTACTCACGAGCATCGGGAAGCGACCGATAAACTCCGGGATCAACCCAAACGACACGAGGTCTGCAGGTTCCGCTGCGTTCAAGAGCTGTCCGACTTGATCTGCGTCCGTGAGGCGCGTGTTGCGCATCGACGCGTTGAAACCGATCGATGCACTTGCCGTACGACGCGTCACGAGCGTCTCCAAACCTGCAAATGCGCCGCCGCAGATGAACAGAATGTTCGTCGTATCGATCGAAACAAACTCGCCACGTGGGTTCTTCCGCCCACCTTTCTCCGGGACGTTCACGACGCTCCCTTCCAAGATCTTGAGCAGCGCCTGTTGGACGCCTTCACCCGACACGTCGCGCGTGATGCTCACGCCTTCGCTCTTCCGTGCAATCTTGTCGATCTCGTCAATGTACACGATCCCCCGCTGTGCAAGCTCGACATTGTAGTTTGCTGCTTGGTACAGCTTGAATAAAACCGATTCAACGTCTTCCCCGACGTACCCGGCTTGCGTGAGGCTCGTGGCGTCAGCAATTACGATCGGAACGTTCACGAGCCGCGCAAGCGTCTTGGCCAAGAGCGTTTTGCCAGAACCCGTCGGTCCTAACAACAACACGTTCGTCTTGTCGAGTTCGACGCCGTCCAAGTAATGGAGCTTGTCGTTGCTTGGCTCTGCGCCATCCACAGCAGCAGCAACGTCCCGACCGAGTTCAGCGTTGTGCTGCTGTTGGAGGTCGGTCAGTACTTCTTCCAGCAACAAACGGCGGCCAATGTTCATACTTGCGAGCCCTGTAGACGTTGCTGAAGCTGATGCTGCGTCGACTGCAAGTGGCGACGCAGTCGGAACGGCCGGTTGGAACGCTGCAGCAGCTGCCGCAGCGTCGCGACGCGCGGTGAGTAACTCGAGCGCTTGCAGGCGCTTGTAGTGGTTGTGGACGCCGACGCTCAGCGTCTTCTTCACATTGTCTTGACCGATCACGTACGCGTTCAGACCATCAAAGAGCTCCCGCGGTGTCAAGATCCGCGGCGTCGTGCGCTGCTGCGCGTTGCTACTGCTGTTGTTGCTATGGGAGACCCCACCGCCCGTTTGCAAGAGCGACGCCTCGTTTGCGAGCTTGTCGTGCTCGCCCTCAGCAGTCATGCGACGACCGCGCAGCATGGTCGCAGAGCTGCTGCTGCTGCTGCTGTTGGTTGTCGTAGTCGTAGGACTAGTAGGATTGCTGATGGTGTTCGTCGTTGCGCCAATGCTCGAGCCGCGCGAGTGCTGCATCGTGCCCGCGAGGAACGACGACGGTAGTGAACTGAGCGCTGCGGCAGCTGCTGCATTGCGGTACTGTGGCGGCGTTGCAGCAGCTGGTGGTGGCTGCAGTGCGTGCGGGTGTTTGTGTGGCGCGGTGGTCGATTTGACTGCAAACTCGAGGCTGCAGCCCGAGCACTTGACGACGTCGCCTTCTTTGAAGACCGTTGCGTCGATGATGCCGCTAATGCCGCTCGGTGTAAACGACACGAGTGCGAGCGACGCGCCGCATTGCGGACAACACAAAGGCTGATCGGGTGACTTTTTCACGCCAATTGGCGTACCAGGTAGCGTCGGGTGCTTGATCGAGAAGCTGCGCGCGGTGTGGATCGCGACGCACGGCATGTGCACGCGCATCGAGCGTGCTGCAAGGCGGCCAACACGACGTCGCACAGTAGAATTCATAGCGCCACTTGTGTGTGGCAGCAGAACACGCGTCACAGCGGTCGGGTACATGCGGCGCATCATCGTTGCTGCGAGCGATCTTTCTTTTTCCACGTGCGAAAGCGCGACGGGGAGTCAAGAGGTGGCGTAAACCTCTAGCACGGCAATTGCGCTAGTATGAGTGGAAGCTTCACGTACGTGGGACAGCAACGCGTGCACAGAGCAGTTGAAGAATGCGGAGGATGATGCCTTGCGAAGGCGTTACGATGTTGTCGGCACTACTGTTTGAGAAAGCGAAATCGTCCGCAAAGGATTCTAGATGCCCTACGAACTCGAAGCTTGGACTGGACAAATAAATATACTAATGGGGAAAATAAGAGAAAAAGAATCCGCACTTAATGTACGCTATACTGTAGGATGAGCGCGTAAATTCCAGCATGTGAAACTGCTACAAATTAAATGAATAGTGTACAAAACTAGTAAAACAGTTTGATAATATATATGTTTCCAATAGCATTGCGGAGTCCGCACCAGCCATTTTGCGCATTGCACGCGATCATCTTCCGACGACGACGAGCACTTTCTCGCTGACGACGACGACGACGACGAACCGAGACGGGCAACATACAAATCCGTATCATCAGCACACGTTGCTATCCGCATCACTTCATCAGTCCGCACTCTCGTACAAACACAGTCGCAAGCAACCGATAGTCATGGCGTCCGGAAAGCGTCGTCGCACCACTGAGAACGGCAGTAATGGCACCGAGGCGACAGCAGCAGTAGTCGATGCGGACATGCTTACCGCACCTGCAGGAGCAGACACGAGTTCACCAACTGCAACGCCTACCCACCCTGCGTTTGCAGCACCGAGCGTGTCGCTTGCACACATTGGCACCGAGTATGACGTCCTCATGGGTCACCTCAATGGCAAGTACAGTTTCATTCGTGCTTTGTTGAGCGAGTTTTGGCCGACGCTACAGCTTGACCCGCGTGTCAGTGGCACGACTGCATTCGCTGCAGCACGGAGCGACGCTGCGTGGTTCTGGTTTGCCGAGATGAAGTACTTGATCACGTTCTTGTACGAGATGGCGTTCATGGAGTTTAGCATGAGCGTCACGAAACCCGACGCTGTGACGCTCGGACAGCAATTCGAACGCAGCAAAGAGACGCTGTCGAACCGCGCGGAGATGCAAGAACGCGTCGAGTTCCTCGTACGTCTTGTTTTCTTATTTCGCTATTGTTTTGTATCGGATGGTCGCTCAAGTACGATGTCGCCCTTTCTCACTCGATAATAAATAGGCACGGCTCAAGACGTACGTCGTCGATCTCGGCTACTACCAGCTCAAGACGCTCGCAGACGCGCACGAGCGCTTGCCGCGTGTGTTTCGCTTGGCACAGATCTACAAACTCTCAGCACAAGAAACCGACTTGTTCCAGCTCCTGGCAGTGCTTCAAGGCTGCCAGTCGAACGCTGTGCGGTGCCAGATGATCGAGGAAGACGCACAGCGCAAGATGACGGCGTGTCAGCGCCTCGCTGGCATCTCGGAGATCGATGTGGTGGAGTTTTACGACGACCAGCGCGAACACGTGCGCGAAGGGACGGTCGTCGTTGACGAAGAGAATTACTGCACGGCGCTCAGTTTGTCGAACATTTGCGTTCGCGTGCTGCTTGGACGGACGCTGTCGAGTAACCAGGTGCTCAAGCTGAGCCAAACGGCGTTGGAGGATTTGCTGCAGGCCGAAGGCGTCGTGTTGCGCGACGGAATCGATGGGAATGCGCCGGTTGCAACGACCACAACGAATCACAAGCGCGGCCACAAGCGCCACGCCAAACAGGCAGCTGCTGCGTCCGAGAGCGATGCGTCCATCGACAGTGACGTGTCGCAGACTGAGCACGACGCAGTGCGAGTCGACAAGGACGACGCAGAAACGACTGCGTTCTCGTTCATTGGCGACTATGGCGCCGAGCGACAACGACGACAGCGTCGATCGGATGCTACGGACAGCAGCAATGCCATTCTCCCAGCAACACCGTCGGCGTCTAGTCTCACTGACGAGCGCGACACCAACTTGCAACCGTACAACCCTGCAAACCAGCTCGAGTACCTCGAAGATCGCTTCCAGGTCGTTGCGTTCGCCATTCGTGCTTCCGGTGCGCGTGTGAAAGACCAGATGAAAGAAGCCGGGACGAAACAACCGTGGGATTCGTCGGCACCTGCGACTGCCGGTCGGCGCGAATTGAAAGCAAAGCAGCGCGTCCACGACCGCCGGACGCTGTATCGGTTGCAGCTCACACGACAAGCAAACTCCGCATTGCCGCGTTTGGAGGAGATTGCCACGAAGTTCCAACTCAATACGTTTGAACAGAACGTGATCGTGATGCTGATTGGTAAAACAATTTCGCCGGTGATTAAGAATCTTTTGGACGGCGTCGACACGTCGCCCGTACAGCGCATGGACGAGAGCATTATCATCAATCAGATCTTGTCAGTCTTTTGTGATACATTCCAGGAACAAGTTGCGCATCGCGTGTATTTCTACAAATCGTCGCGGCTCCTATCACGGGGACTCGTGAAGCTCCACCGCGGGCGCTGGCACGCAACAGCAGGCGACCTCGTCGACCAGCGGGTCGAGTTGGATCGACGGGTTCTGGACTGGGTCGTTGGGTTGGATACCGAGATGAATGAGTTGGTCGAAGGATCGGACTTGTATTACCCGAAAGTCGCATTAGATCAAGTCGTGCTACCGGAAGAACACAAGAAGACGATTTTAGAGACGGTGGAGAACTACGAGAGTTTCCGAACGTACCGCAGAACGAGCGGCTTGGCCGAGTCGTCGATGACGTACGGCGCTGGTCTTGTGCTTTTGCTGTGTGGCGCCAGTGGCACGGGCAAGACGATGACTGTGAACGCCGTTGCGCACCATCTGAAGAAGCGCGTGCTGCTCGTGGACTTCCCGTCGCTCCAAGGCAAGCGCCAGGACGGTGAGCAGGACGCAGATTTGCGTGGATTGTTCCGCGAAGCAGAGATGAGCAACGCAGTGCTGTTCTTTGACGAGTGCGAGACGATCTTCAAGCAGCGGGACGTCGGTGGCGATCGGTTGTTGAATGCGCTGCTGACGGAGATCGAGCGCTACGAGGGCATCGTGTTCTTAGCGACGAACCGGCCGTTTGACTTGGACGAAGCGATGCATCGCCGCATCACTGCAGTGTTTGAATTCAAAGCACCGGATCATCTCCAGCGCAAACAGATCTGGCACGTGCTGCTGGCCGCATCGGCCGTGGCGCCTGTTGCTGCAGCAGACATTGATTGGGACGCGATTGCGCTCAAGTACGAACTGAGTGGCGGGTTCATCAAGAATGCGATCCTGTCGGCGCTCTTGAAAGCGATTGGCCGCAATGCCACCGCGCCAGTGCTCTGCCATGCAGACATTGTCGCAGGCTGTGCGTTGCAGATGCGTGGAAGCCTCCATATGAAGACATTTGACCATCGCGTCGTCCCCACGAGTGGGTTGGACTCGTTAATAGCGTCCGACGACGTAAAAGCGACGCTGCGCCAGATCGTCCAATTGGAAAAAGCACGGAGTGTGATCTACGGCCAGTGGGGCTTTGCATTCGGTGACGCTGCAGGTAAACAGAAAGGCATCAGCGTGTTGCTCTGTGGTCCGAATGGCGTTGGGAAAGTCGCTGCGGTGAAAGCGATTGGGTTTGAGATCGGTCGCCCCCTGAAGCTCGTGTCGTTTGCCCAGCTCCAGTCGGATTCCGTGGCTGAAACGCGTCGCGCATTGCGCGCAGTGTTTGACGACGCGCGGTTGATGGACGCGGTGCTTGTATTGGACGGCTTTGAGTCGTTTGGCAGTTGTGTAGAACATCATATGGACGCCGGTATGGACGCACCGCGTGTCCGGATGGAGGTGATGCGGCTGTTGGATCTGATGGACAGCTTCCCGAGCGTCGTGATTTTGCTGGCGGATGTCCCGAAGACAGCGTCCGTTGCGTCGTTCGTGCCGTCGGACGTGAGTCGGCGGCTCAAGTTTATCGTCGAGATGAAAGCGCCGACTGCCAAGTTACGCGAACAGCTCTGGCGCGCGTGTTTTCCACCGACGGCGCCACTTGCACCGAACGTCGACTTTGTACGACTCGCGGAGCGCTACGAGCTCACGCACGCGTCGATCAGCGACGCTGTGTTTCGTGGCGCTGCGACTGCTGCGCTCCGCGTGGATGCCACTGCGCGCGTGATCTCGATGAAAGATTTGAGCGACGCCGCGGAGATCGAACGGAAGAAAGCGCGCGGCGGGTCGGCGGGGAGTATGGACAACTTGTTTGTGTAGTAGACAGTAAGAGATAGAATAGGGTACAGTGTGATACGATCGAGCGTTGATACGGACAGAAGCTGGTCGTTTATGGATCGTACGATGGATATAGAAGATGGACCTTTTAATCTTATACGATATTGCCTTCGACTTGTCTTTTTTTATATCCAACGATCTGAGATACCTTGAGCTAGTAGAGCTGGAGGTGCGACTCGATACAGACTGCAGATCCGCGAAACTGCTTGGACGTGAGAGCGGGACGGACGACAACGCTGCACACCAGCAGCCAGTGTGAAACATTTGTTGCAACGTTTCTGTGTCGTGACATAAAGGGAACGAGTATATGAACGCGCGATGATGCATTTGGATACTGTAGCTAGCGAGGGCGGGTCACAGCCAAGAATTGGCTCCACATGTCGATGGAGGTGGGGCGAGTGATAGGGCTCTTTGATGTGATACACCTTTCAGCTATAATCTGTTCGACAACAGGTCTTTCGGTGCATTCTTTTTCGCTTTCTCCTGCTCACTTTCTCGCTCTTTCTCGTTCACTCACAGTCTCTTTCCCTCCTTAAATTGCAAACGGGAGGTCGTTGCCATCGGTAAACTCCCGCACGACTTCATCTTTCGTGATCGTGACCGTGCGGATGACGCCGCCCGAGCTGCCGTCGCGCGCCATTGCGTGCGCCAGCGCTTTCTTCACGAACCGCTGGCACTCGTCCTTCGTCATGCCGGGTCTACCGTACCGCCATGCATCCAAAAACACGTCCAATACGTCAGTCAGACAGCACTAGACACACAACTATAAACTTAGACAGTCCACGAGGCGAACAACGCACTTGTACTCGGCGTCGACGAGGCCGTAGATGTACGTCGAGCCACTGCCGCCGATCGCAAAGTCCTGCTCGACCATCGCGCCGCCAATCGGAATCGAAAACACCTGACCGCCCTTCACGGGGTCCCACCCCGCGACAATGATGCCGGCAAGCAAGCGGTCCTTGTTGCTGTAACACAACGAACGGAAGAGGTTCGCTGCCGTGTGGACCTTTGGGAGACGCCCGAGGTCGATCGCGTGCGACCCGAGGAAGTGCTTGACGTAGTCCGACAGTGCCTGCGTGTCGGCGGCCGATCCGGAGCGGCAACAAAAGATCCGGTCGTGCAGCGGCGTGAGTTTGTCGGACACGCGGTTCGCGATGTACGTGCCAGTCGACGTGCGTGAGTCGGCGCCAAGCACGACGCCGCCGTCGAAGCGCACAGCGATGATCGACGTCCCTGCGTCGATCTCGCCGCGCTTGAGCATGCTGTACTCGTCAATCTCGCTGCGGGTCATGTTAGTGCTGCTGGTTGTTGCTTGTGATAGCGAGACGCTTCGGTCGTTCTTGTTCGTCGCGTTTGCAATCGGAAGTTTGGGATCTTTTTGTGTTTGCAGATTCCCCCATATTGAGTTATATATAATATCCATAAGTTACAAACTAAACAAATATGATATAGTCGAGTTTCGCATCCCTTGATCCATTTATCGACTCTTCTATCTCTCTATCTCCATCCCTCTTCCAGTCTCTTTGAATTTACAGCGAGACGGTGCTAGTTCAGCACCTCGCAGTTGCATTTGCAAATCATGCGTATAGACTCAGCTGCACCATGCGACGGATAAATGATAAATTAACTTGTAGTGACGATCACAGTCACATACAGACGGATGTAGCTAGGCGAGCGACACGACAGCAACTACAACAGCAACTAACGCCACGAACCCATGGCTGCTGACTTTACTAACAAATAACAACTGACGACGCACTAGAGCACCAACCGCAGTCCAACA
>JAADXH010000308.1:0-26810 GCA_023337595.1 Globisporangium camurandrum
ACCCCCCCCCCCCTCCCCAACAGGACAATCGACAATACGAATGCAATCGACGTCTTGCTGCCAAGCAACAACATCAATCTTCAATCGCTGTACGTATTTGTATTCTATAGAGATAAACTCCAAACAATTCGTAACACAATAGTGATTCTTATTTGTGCAAATTGTATTGCGTCTCTTTTCCAGGTCGCTCACGCGCAGTGCGTTCGTATCGCTTCCGAAATGTTTATACGCACGCGCGTATACATTCACAAAAGCGTACGTGCTGCACCTGCACGGGCTCTCTCTTTGTTGCCCTATTGTCTATTCTTCTTCTATCTAATGGACCAAATGTGACTCGATAACAAATAGAAACGTCGACATTGTGAACAACACATTTGAAGTGCTCGACGCCTCGGCGTTTGCAGTGCTGCGTGGGAATGTCGCAGCGTCTTCCGCATCGTTTGACCTCCTGTCCAGCTGTACGTTTGCCACCACTGGCGCTCTCGTCGATAGCAATACGGACTCTACAAAGTACAAAGTCTGTGACGCAACGACCGTCAGTGGGACGCCACGAGCACGCAATAGCAGCGCTGCTGGCGCGTGGACGCCGCAGACGACGACGACTGCGACAACCTCCAACAAATCGAATGCGACCGACACGTCGCTGATTGCGTTGATCGCATGCCTTGCGACCGTCGCAGGCGCACTTGCGATGTACCTCGTGTACACGAAACGGTCTCCCAAATCGTCCCAATTGCGTTTCAGCAGCAGCAGCAGCAGGAACGCATTAGTAGACGATGTCGATCACAACGGCAATCTAATCACCAAGCGACAACCCTCTGCAACGCAAGACGACGACGCAACGCTCGCAATGGACGCGACGCTCCGGTCAATCCGGCTCGAACATGCAGTGCAACTACTGAAACCTGCGGGGGTCCATCACCTCTGGATCGGCGACTACAATCGCACGACGCGCGTGATCGTGAAGCGCATCGAAGCAGAAATCACCGAACGACGCATCACGCACCGCAACATGCAACACGCGAGTCGCTTGGCGCGCGTGTCGCATCCAAACATCGTCGCACTCCATGGCGTCACGCTGGTCGGCGGGATCGATTTTGCAATCGTTGCGGAATTCATGGACCGCGGCAATTTAGAAACGTTGCTGCAAACTGCCACCATTGAGTTAGAAATCGACGCGAAATTCGCGCTGTGTTTAGAAATTGCACGCGCACTCACGTTTCTCCATAGTGCAGCAGTCGATATGGTCATGCGACGGCTGTCGAGTCGCAAAGTGTTGGTTTATGGCGCGCGCAATAGCTGTAAACTAAACATCTTTGACTGCGTCCCACGCAACTGGATGGACGACGAGGCAGAGGAGGAGACGACACAGAGCGTGAGCTACGGCAGTGGGGATGTTGTGTGGATGGCGCCCGAGTTGTTGCTCGTGCGGCCACACAACGAGCCGATCGAGTGGCGCGCAGTCAACATCTATGCGTTCGGCGTACTCATGTGTGCGATTCTATCCCGCGCAGCGCCGTATGCGCAGCTGATCCAGACACACGGGAACGTCTTGGCGGATTTCGAGATCGTCCGACGCGTCCGAGCGGCCGCCGCTTCGACCGACGATGACGACGATGGACAAGTGCTCAAGCCGCATGAGAACCATCCCGAGTACATGTACGCGCCACAGAGTTTGCGGGATGTGATTGCCCAGTGTCTCGCGCGCGCGCCTGGTGCGCGGCCATCGGCAGATGCGATCATTGCAGCGCTCCAGGACGCCAAGGTCGAAGAAATTGCGGCGAGTCAGCGCACAGGTGGCGACTTTTTCGTGTGAGATCGGCAGGTTGGGTATAAGAACAGGAGGAAGTAGGAGAAGGTGTGCGAAGAGTGAGAAGCGCGCAATGAAGTTTGTTTGGTGGTGGTCTAAATAGTCTATAGTTTATGGGAAAGAATGGTAACGTTGTTGTTGTGGTAAAGAAAGGTTGAATGGAGGAAAAGAATCGCTTATAGTATGGTTATTATTGCCAATATATTACTATATTTTCGGGTATACTTTTCTAGCCCAATCCAGAAATAGTTGCCACAACAATTTTCACCACAAGTGAGCAGCATGGTTCGTGTGTGAGCATCTGCGTGTCAGATGTGCGTCGCTATTACCTTTCTTGTGGTGCATGCATGCACTGACGTGCTTAGCGAATGTTCCTGCTACACGCGCACAGTCCAGCAGCGGCAGCGACGCAGCGAGCGATGTGGACGAGCAATGGGACGACATGGCGATTGTGCGGGTGCGAGCTCCTGTCGTTGCTACTGCATTCGTCACCTGCTTTTGCTTGTGCATTCCCATTCATTCACGTTACGACATGCACGTAGGCGTTTGAAGACGCGCTGAGCGATCAGCGGCAACGTGCCAGCGGCGCTGGGTACGTTTGGAGTAGATTGTGTGATTTGCATCAACGATCTTTTACATATGAACACAGTTGCTGTGTATCTCGCATCGATCGGACGCCTCTACACCACGTACGCGTACGTACTACGCAATAGGAAAAAGCACAATGCAAAGACAAATGCGCGGAATGGACGCAAACCATCGCGACGCCATGACTCGGTCGCAAGCAGCAGCGACCAGGACGAGCAGGTCGGCGGCGACAATCATGCATCGATGAGAGCTCGAACAGCTACAAACACAGCAGCGTCACCTGCGTATAGCTACGTCCACGCAGCCGCGGCGACTGCAGCACCATCACCCTCACAACCGATGCACCGTCACTACCAGCCGCACACAAATCCAGTGCAGCTCAACGGCTTTGCGATGCCATCGCCACCAGCCATGGCGCAGGACCAGTCACCACCACCACAGACAGCAGATGTCTACCAGCTCGCCTACGCGCATGCGTACGCTGCGTTGCAGAGCCAGTTCCACACTGCAGCTGCACCACCACCACAGCTGCAGCAGCAACAGTACCCGATGGGGTACGGTTACGCTGCGCCGTCTGCACGTGGGTACGCACCACCACCACCACCAATTCCTCCAATGCCAACGACGTTCCCGACTATGCCAACTGGCTCTCAAAACAGCAGTAGTGAAAGTGACGATGGCCTCTCCAACTTGTTGCTTGCGTGGTACCAATCGGGCTATTACACTGGCCGGTACCAAGCACTGCAGGAGAGTCGAGGGCACTACTCTCACCAGCAACATCAGCAACAGCAGCAGCAGCATCGATAGACGACGATCGATCGAGTGGAAAGTGAGAGTGAGAAAAAAGGATGAAATGTGAAGAAGAGAGAGAGAGTGAATGCCGCGATCAATGCGATTGCTGCGTCTTCTTGCGACTGACTGGCTCTATGAAATGGCGGTTGGTGTTGGTGGTGTTGTCTCACTCGTAGTGGTGATTGAATGCATGTGACTCAAGGCCATGGTGCTGTTGTAGCATCCTACAAGAGCGAATCCGTATATATCCTCTCATAGCGTCAGCCTGTGTGCTATTGTCAACAGCATCGAAAGAGGCAGTTCACAAATAAGACAAAAAAACGCACCGCCAAAGGAGTTCGAGTTGATGTAGCGACATGGCGTCCTGGACAAGCACCTGGAGCTGTTCGACGCTCTTTGCGTCCATCAAATCGTGGATCGATAGCTTATGCAGGAGCGACTGCGCTGCAAACGGCGTCACGATCGCTGTCGACGCCAGTAAGCGCTCGAGCTGTGACTCTTCTTCCAATACGAACGGCCGTTCAAACCACATGCGTGGAAGTGTCCGGTGGACGTCGAGTGCAACTTGCGCACAGCGATCGATGATACTGCGGATACAGCGACTCGTGGCTTCAACAGTTGTTCTAATCGACAGAGTAGTGTTAGAGAACAAGAAAGAGAAAGAGAGAGAGAGCGAGAGAGAGAGAGCAAAACGTACGTTGCGAGCGTCGTGACAGCGATGCGAAAGTGCACGAGCGCTGCGTAGAACGCGTGGAGGTTTGTTTCAATTGCTGGTGCTGCTGCTGACTGGTCGCCCGCTAGTAGCGTAAACAGAGAGAGCCAGTTGAGCCAATAGACTGTAGTGTACAGCACCAACAATAGCGCCGTCAAGCGTACTGATAAGAAGCCACAGATGCTGGAATTGAATCTGTGCGGTTGCGAGTCGATACGTGAGCGTCTTCATCGCTGTCGTGTCTGTAAACAGCAGTGCGTCTATCACGCAAATGCCATTGCGTTCGTCCACGAGCACGTCAACGGGCGATTGGAGGTCGCGCTCGATCACTTGAACGGCAAACTCAGTTGCGAGTTCATCGAGGAGCGCGTCCTGTTGGTACCGGCCCATTAGTTCAGCGTACTAGGCACTAGTGAATCCACAGTAACAATGACGGCGTACGGACGTGGGAGAGGAACTGGACGGAGCAGATCACACGGACGGGCGTCCGTTCGTTCGTATCGACGAGGAGCTTGCGTTTCTTCTGCGGTCGCTCTTTCGTCACAGCAAATGCATCGTTCGCGTCCTTGTCAATAGTGTCGTCAATGTCGTCAAAACGAGTGCGTTGTTGCTGTTGCTGCTGCTGCTGTTGTGCGGTTGCTATTGCAGCAGCTACTGGGGATCCACCGACGTGTGCGTGTAGCCGCTTGAGGTCGCGCGCATGCGACGCACCAAGTGCGAGTTTGAGCGCTTGGGATGCTGTCACATAATCCAACAAGAGCCGTTGCGCGTCGTTTGGTTCGAACTGCTGCTGCTCGTGACAGAGCGACACCATCCTACAGTCGATAGAAGCGTCAGTTAACCCGTTTAACGTCTCGTTTGTAGCATACAGCAAGCCACATGGAACGCACCGCAATGTGTGGAGCCACACGAGCTGTCGGAGACTCTTGCAGGCGTCGACGATCGCGTCGTGCGCATGCGCCGATGGATTGTGACGGATATCTGCGACTGCTGCCTGCTGCTGCAACACGATCGACGCGAGGCTCTCGATCGACAGAGCTGTTACCGCACGCTGGATTGAATGCAACGACGAAGGCACGCGCACGAGCTTCTTCCGTACGAGGTCCCACAAAACAGGCCGTGCGAGGTGTTCGATTCGTGCCAGCAGCTGCTGCTGCTGTTGTTGTGGATCGGACACTGTAGCAGAAAACGAGTTGGCGTTGTTGTGGGTTGTAGGCAGACAGAACGACGACGACGGAGATAGCAGTGCCAGTGGCGCTGTCGAGATCGCTAAAAAACCGCGCACGAGGTCTTCAGTTGCTGCTGTCGATCGTGCGTTCGTCTCTGGCAGCAACAGCAGTTGTTGTGGTTGATTCAATTCATTGGAGGCTGTGGTAGCTGCTGTTGTTGTATGGAGCGTATTGCTGCTTGTGTTTGCATTTGTAGTTGCTTCCATTGCCACTGACGTTGTCGTCGTCGCTGGTAATGCAGTCGCAGCAACGTCACTCGTAGCTTCTATCGCTTCCGCCGCATCACGCTTCTCGTAATGCTGGTCGTCCACAGCGTCGTTCGTTTGCTCTTCAGGCGCTGGATGCTGTTGTAATTCCGATACAAAGACCTCGTCGAACGCATCTGCAGTTGCACTCTGGAGTCGCTCAACCGCATGCCAGAGCGACGGGAGTTGTAATAAAATGCTCGTCAACGGTCGTGGCGCCAGCGCTTGTGGAGACGTTGCAATTGCGTCCAACACAGCAGCAGCAGCGTCTTGGACACGCGTTAGCGCCTCGTGTTGCTGTTTGTCGTCGCATTGGACGATGATCGACGGCACGAGGAGCTGCTGGAGAGACAATGCGCTGCTGTCGCGTGCGTTTGTCGCACTTGCAACGCGACAATCGTCCAGTGACGCATCGCGCAGTTGCTTGAGACGCAACACAGCAGCGTTCGACGCCCACGACGCGTCGAATAGACTCGTCACAGACGTCGTCGCGTGTTGCTGTACGAGCAGAAACGCAACGTTCTTGCGAACGATAGAGGAAACGACGTGATCTGCTGCCGTGTGGACGCGTTGGAGCGCACGCGAGCGGCTGCAATCGTCTACGACGAGACGCTCAAGTGTTGCGGATGGCGCGTGACGCCGCGTTGGCTGGTCTGTAGCGTCGTACACATCGCTGCGTGTGTCGAACGCGAGTGATTCACCGACTGCGCGTGCGTCTGTCAAGTCAGGAGCGTCGAGCGCATAAAGCCAGTTGCTCCAGTCGTCTGGTGTGGAAGATGCCACGTTGGTGCAAACAATAGCAGCAGCAGTTGACGATGCAATACGCTGTAACACTGCATTACTGGCTGTTTGCAATACTGTCTGGGCGTGATTTGTTGCGACATCGTAGTTGTGCGAGCGCATGCGCAGCTCCAATCGATGCAGCGGTCGCTTATCGGACGCATCCGATACGGATGGCGGCAGTATCGGCAGCTGTGATGGACGCAGTAGAGCGACGGACGAGAACGGAGCTGTCGTCAGCCCCAAGAGCGCGCATTCGTTGTCACTGCGGATGGTGCAATTGTCAGAGCATTTTGAACGTAAGAGGCAGTGAGAAGGCGCTAAACGTACGTTGCAGACGTTGGATCGATGGATGACGACTGCGGTGACAACAACGACGCGAGCGTATTGGAGCTGAGTGTGTGCAGATGCTGTAGCCACGTTGTTGTTGCTGCTAATGCGGCTGCTGTTGCAATTGGACGATCATCGACTGTATCGATGTGATGGAGACGAACGATGTGGTGGTTGCGATTGGAAAGTGGCGAGTGCAGTTCGCTGACGTCGTTCGCGTTGGTGTGTTGCAGTGCGAGGCACTCGCTTGCGTCCTCCTGTTCAAGCGACTCTGCAATCGATAACGACGATCGCGAATTGCAGTTGCGCCACAATAGCACGAGGCTGTGTGCATCCACAGCGATCGACTCGATCGGCTGCTGTTGCTGTGCAGGTTGGCGCGGCAACTCGCGAATTACCGCTCGTATCGCTGCGTTCCATGGCTGCTGGGACTTGCGTGTGTCGATACAATGCAATGCGTCTGAAGCACATTGAGGTATTGCGAGAACGCTGTGACGGTACGCGTCCGCACGCGCACGCGCATACGTGTCAAAGTAGTCTGGCAAATGCGCATTGCATGTGGTGTCAGCTACGAGTGCGCGTTGTCGCTTGTACACTGCCAAGCGTACGGTTGCATGTATGCACGAGCACATGGACGCACCTCGTACAGCCTGTTCACTGCTGCGCTCCGCGCGGCCGAATCCCCACATGCTGCGCGAGTCAAGTCGCTCGTGCAGACAATGTCGTCGAAGTTGCACTTTTGTTGTCGATGTGTTGAAGTTAGCACCGTGAGGCATTTCGAATATTATATATATTTATATAAAGCCATAATATCTCTAATTTGAAAATGTGAAAATGAAATTCTATTGTTCAGGTTTTCATCGCACAGATGCTGAGGCTTCGGCCGAGAAGAGCGAGATCTGATGCAGTCGCTCCAGCGAGTTCTTGCGTCCGCGCGCAAGCTGCTCGATCGATGCGCGCAGGTCGTCCTCGAGCGCACTTGCCTGAGCGATCTCAAACTTGACGCTGGCGCACTTGCGCTCGAGTTGCCGCAGGCGGTAGTAGTGCGTGTCGAGCTCGCATTTGGCGAGCGCAGCGGCGACTTTAGTGTCTGCGACCTCTTTCTGCAGCCGCTCGACGTCTTTTGCCGAGAAGCTCGCGTTGCCACTGCTGGTGTTCATTCCATTGCTGCTGCGGCGTAGGAACCCAGGCAGCAATGACATTGAATTCTGTCGCTGCGGATGCTGCAGCTTGAACCGCTCGGCTTCTTCAATGTGCTTCTCGGTCGTGTACTTCTCTGCAATTGCGAGGTCGCGGTCCTGCAGATGCTTCCCAATGCGCGCTTCGAGCAACGCAATGCGCTCCCGACTCACGTCGCGCTCGTCGTCAATCTCCATCAGCGCTTCGTCGACGCCGCTGCACTCGCGCCACGCGACTGAGATGCAGTCGGCAACAGCTTCGAGCTCGCCTTCGACCTCGGCACGTGCGAGCTTCGCAGACCATACGCAATCAAACCGTGCTGGTGCTGATGCTTTGCTTACTGTAATACTGTCGTAGTGGACAGCAGCGCTGTCGATGCTGCTGTTGTCGTCGTCGTCATCACTGACACCTGGCACAAACGGGATGTCTTGACTGACGGCCGACAGCTCCTCGAGCGTCGAGCTGAGGAGCCACCGCACGAACGGATCGTACGCTGCGAGCTCCTGCGTCGGTGGATCGAGCACGACATCCGTCGACTCGACCTCGCAGCGACCGAGTGCTACACTCGCGTCCTTTGCAATCGATGGGCACGCTGACAGCTCGACGACGTCCCCTTCATCCGGCATGGCAACAGTGCGTCTGTCGATGCTCATGTGCTTGCGGACGCTCGCGACTCTTCCTCAAACCGTAGTATCAATGGCTATTCTTAGCCGACGTGCTTCAGTTCTGACCAATAACGTAACAGAGGACATCGATCACCTAACGATAAGTTCATTGCTATCAGAGGACGACAGGTGTTGTATTGCTAATGCTCTTGCCTATCACCTCCTCGTCCAGTACGCAACACCATCGTCCTCAAACCTTCTCCCTCCTCTCTCTCTCTATACTAACTCTCTATTTTATCAATCGACTCGGTGAAATAGTCACTGTGGTCGTCGTCCGCATCACTCCCATCACTTCGTTCTTCTTCTGTCGTCAACATCGTCGTCGGTTTCTCCAGCAAGTGGTGGCCGCCGTAGCTCTGATCCAACAGCGTCCGCAATGCATTCGACTCGTCCAAGCGATTCAGCGCAGCGTACGCTTTCAGCGCCGACTTGAGCATCAGTCGCCGCTGTAAAATACGTTTCCGGTCGCCGTCGATCGCTGCAAAGTCCTCAAACAAGTGAATCACTTCGTCAAAGCGCCCCAATCGTAAATTCGACGCCATGCCGATCTCGGTGACGGCGATCCCCAACGGAATGTGTTTGTTCAACCGCAGCGCGTGAATCATATCGGCCACTTTCTCCAAATCGCCCAACATCCCCAATTTGTAATAGAACGACAACACGCGCTCCAACGCAGCGTACTTGATTGGGATGTTGCTATCCAGCGCCAATACAAACAGCTCATCTACAAGCTGGACGCGTTCGCAGTACACGCACGCAATCACAGCTTCACACAGCGCAAACGCGTTCCAGTGCAATACAAACGGAAAGCGCGCAAACAGCGCTTGCAAGTCGGCAACGGTTGTAATGTCACCCGTTTCCAATAGTGTCCGCAAAAGCGGAAAGATACACGGATGGCTCGCCGCAATCGCATGCGTCTCCATCGTCTCGAGTAGCTCGATTGTCGTTGCAACAACTGCGTCCTGTGCTGCGCGGTCGCGCTTCCCATTGCGGCTATCGACGCGCACGCAGCGATGCAGTAAACACTTGGAAATCCGCTCTTTCAGACCGCGCGTCGCAGTCGTCGATGCGATTACGTCGTGGTAAACCGCGAGCATCGCAGTTGCATAGCCGCGATCGCAGAGCGTCTGGAGACAGATCTCCAAGCGAAACTCCGTAAACGGATTCATCGGTTCGTGTGGCGCAAAACTGTAAAAGCGCATCGCGTGTTCGAGTTTATTCCGATGTGCAGCAACTGTGAGGAGCGTCGGGACGAGCGACAGCGGCACTGTATCGTGCAGTGCGTCGACAATTTCGCCACAGAGTTCAAACACCAACTCCAACTCGACAGCGTCGCTCGCAGCTTCTAAAGCGTCCGCGTCATCTGCGTTGCCTGCGTCTTTCAGCAGCGTATGGAGCAAATGAAAGTACGCAGGCTTTGTGATCCGCATGCCAGTCGACCGGACTGCAGTCAGCAATGCCAGCGCTGCGGTCGAATCGCCGACGTGACCCGTTGCGAGCCAAATTGCTTCTACCAGTGCTGGCGACAGGAGCGGTTCCGCGCTGGTGCGATTGCTACTACTAGATATGGGGAAGAATCGGTCGATGACGTCTGCACAGCGCTGTTGCTGGTTCCAACTGCGAGCGACGTTCTCGTGCAAAATTTGCTGATGCTTGCGGTTCGTTGCAAACTGCGGTAGTGCGTCGGAAAAGACGTTTGCGATTGCGTCGATGGCAGTGAACGCACGCTGTTGCCGCAAACGATACAGCAGCTTGTCGAGTGGCCCTGCAAACGCTTTCTGCAGTCGCCTGTCGCGCTGATACTCCGACTCGCCATCGACGACTGCGCTAGTTGCATGGACGTGCTTATAGAGCGTACGGAGTGACGAGCGCGCGCTTTTCAAAGGCATAGCGGCGTCAGTGTGAGACGCTGGTTTGTAAGTCAAAGACCAGGGACAGCAACACGAACGTACGTGTCAAGATCACTTGGAGAAAGGCTGTAAGTCGCAACTGTTGCTGCTGCTGTTTTGTGTGTCGCTGACGATGATGACGACAATGGCGGCGGCTGTGATGGACGCTGCGATGGCGGTGACTCGCGTTGCGTGGAGCGCGCTGCTGTCGATGGTGACGAGTGTGCGCTAAACAAACTGCGGTGGTCGGTCTCAAACAATGCAGCAGTGCTGGTCGCGCGTGCTGCGGCCGAAGGTGTGGTTACGCCTGGACGCGTGCGGAAAGTGCGGTCGTTGTCTGCGTCTGTCGCGTCCTCTTGCTTGCACGCGTTTGTGTGCACGAGCAAGCGAGAGGATGAGCTGCGTCGATGCGACGTCGCGTGTGGCACGCGCGCAGTCGCAGATCGACGCAGTACCTTGCGCAGCATCGCTCGTCGCGCTGTATATGCTACTGCTGACCGGCGTTGCGTGTGTACGTGCACTCACTCCTCCGATGT
Organism: Globisporangium camurandrum; assembly: GCA_023337595.1. Taxonomy (NCBI): domain Eukaryota; phylum Oomycota; class Peronosporomycetes; order Pythiales; family Pythiaceae; genus Globisporangium; species Globisporangium camurandrum. The sequence continues at coordinate 10,756 of JAADXH010000308.1, forward strand.
GCCGATCGACGCAAAAGAAAGACTGTACAAAACACACAAAGAGCACAAGGCGCACGGATCGATGCGCGCCACGCCCCTGCTTGTGCTTTCTACTACGTGTCGAGACGCGAGTGCGCAACGCGCGTGTGCTCACTTTCTCAATCAATCGGTAACCAGCGGTTGTCAAACAGACATCGAAGGGGGCGAGGTTCTAGCAAATATTTTGAATTACTTGCAAAACTATTAATGCCAATTTTGTAAGTATGTCACTCTTCTGAGCGTTGTCACGCAAATAAACAAGTACCTCTTTAGTGACACCACCTCACACAAGAGTGTCAGCTCTCGGTGTGTGAAACGAGCAAAGCAGTCGAGCAAAAAAGCCTTGTCTGCATCCGCAGCTTGACGCGCGCAACGCCTTGAGCCGGCGCTCTCTTCTCGATCTTTGCTCGTTCGTGTGAGCTGTGTGCAGCACGCTTGTGGGTGATTGTATCAGCGTACTGCTTCTGCTGCCGGCCGTCTACAGCTGCTTACCAGCGCTGTGCATCCGTTTTCGTCGTCAACGCACACATATCCCACACAACTACTTCAACCAGCACGACTACATACACAGTCACACGCCGTCACGATGAGTCAATTCCTCAGCAGCCTCAAGAACAAGATGAAAATGGTCGCGGCGCGCGCGTCCGACATTGTCGCGCAGGCCGCCGACATCGTTGCGCCGACGCTGTACGAGTCGCGCGTGGACGAGTTCCACCACCGATGGTCAATCGTCTCGCGCTTTCTCGAGTCCGTCATGGCACGCGATCTCGACCCAAGTGAGCAACGACGCTTGCTACTTGAGTCCCACACACGCGACTCGCTCCAGAAGATGGTCTTGCTGATCTACGCGGAGGAATCCACCATTGATCGTCTTGAACTGTCGCTCGCGACGAGCCACCGAAGCAATCGGAATCGCAGCACCAGCACCAGCTCTACGGCTTCTGCAACCGACGCAGATGCATCGTCACAGCAACAACGCGAGTGTCTCGAGTACCTGCTCGAGCGCCAGATCCTTCCACATCTCTGTGATGCTGGGAAGCGCGACGAACCGAGTGGGATCATGTCGCTGACGATGCAATTTGTTAGCGCATTACTCTCGCGGTACGTCAATGGTTGCTTTCCAAATGCATCGAGTGGCGGATTCAAGTCGGATCCGACCTGCTTTTCGCTCATGCACTGATTCGTATATCCACAAGTAGCGTCAACTACCCACTGCTGCCGACACGAGAGATCCACGTATCGGTCGTGTCGCTCATTGAAGCCGCAACGAAGCGCGAAGTGGAAGATCCAGTCGTGCGCAAGTGTCTCATTAGTCTCCTCAACGTTCTGTGGAAGAAATTGCGCGCAGATCCCGTCCAGACCGAGTTCTTCTTTCTCCACGTCGATCGCATGATTGCGCAACCAGGAGCTACAACAACAACGCCCACAGCGTCGTTTGAGGAGAACAACGACAGCGCTAGCGACCGATCGAGCTGCACTCTCTTGTCGCCAACGACGTCACTGTTCCAACAACCCAGTGCCGTGTCGGAGCTCGTTTTGTTTACCGGTCTGTTGCCGCACATGTACGCACCTGGGAAAGTCGGCGACAAGTGCCGCGAAGCGCTCGTGATCGCAGCAGCCGTGCATGAGAACGCACTGTGTCGGTTCATCGTCCAGTTGACGCCATTCTGTCATTACGCTGTGAATGGCGTCATTGCAGCATTCGAGAATCTCCCCAAGACGCTGCCAGAGTCGTCTGATACAACGACCGAGCGTGGAATAGCAGCTGAGTTGTTGCTACTTGCGACGCGCTTGCGCTTCTGCTGTACGCTCGCCATGGTCGCGCGTTTTGAATTGATCAACCACGACGTTTCTACTGGTTTAGAAACCCGAACGTCGATTGCTAATGAGCTCTTATTACAATTCTGCAGTCGATTTCTCAATGGACCACTGTTCGACGGTCTCGTGCATCCGAGTGAAGCTGCAGCACGCACTGCGACGCTGTATGCGCGGATTATATTGGAAGAACTCGTCGCGTGTTGCAGCGACACGACTGCAAACCCGCTCTTGTTTGTTTACATACAGTTTCTATTGCAACCACCTTTTCCCGGTCCAAGCGCCACAGAACCGACAGAAGCGACAGAGGCGTCAATAGACCTGCCGAGTGAGTTGCTTTATCGGATCGACGCACTGTCGCCGTCACTGAGCATTGCGACGATCGATCTGTTTACGTCGTTGCTCGAACTGTCGGACGACTATGTCGATGCGACGCTCCTTCAATCGCTCCGGTCGTCCACTCCGCCAATCCGAAGACGCTCCTCCTCTGTCTTGAGTCCCGTAAACCCGCATGGGGGTGCGATTTGGTTTGCGACGCGCTTTCCAAACTCCGCAGTCGCGTCGAACGTCCATCTGTACAAGATCCAGGCGTTCGACAGTGTTGGCGACGCAATCGAGATCCCCTCGGCGGTCGACGACGAGCTGGAGAATGGCGCCGACCAAGTGCTGTCGCTGTTGTCGTACATTGCAGACGCAGAGTTTGCTGCGTGTCAGCGCGCGCCACAAGCGATCGACGACGACGAGAGTGACGACGACGAGAGTGATTTAGAGAGCGAGCGTTTGTTGTCAACAACAACAACAACAACAACAACGTCACGCACTGCAGCGACGCGGAATGCGATGCCGCCACTGCGCGACGTCCGATTGACGCTGACGCTGCCGTCGTTCTCGCCTGTCACGTCAATCTTTCAGCACCAGCGCAGTTGTTGCGCGAGTGTATCGGCGTCGCGCCAGGCGCCTACAAACGCAGCAGCGACAGCTCGAATGCCGCTACTTTGGACGCGCGCATCGGCGCCCAGTGGCGCTTTATCGTCCCAACCGACAACAGCGCCACGAAACGATGCATTGCCGCTGTTCATGCGCGTCGTGTTTCGTCGCGTGGAGCGGTTGTTGGAGTTGTCTGTCGAGGAGAACGTCGCACTCTCTGGCCTCGTTGTTGCCGTCGCACGCAAACCACGCTGTGCGTCGATCGTGTTTGATGCGACGGATACTCGACCCATTGGCCAGAGCCTCCGGACGATCTTGGAACGTGTGTATGCAGACGCACAGCGTCGCATGGCGCGTTTGTCCCACGGCGCATCGAAGCGCGTGGTGCTCGAGCGCCAACTGCTTGGCCACAGCAGCAGCAGCAATAGTAGTAGTAGTGAGGATGGTAGTAGTACGACAAGTGGCATCGACGCAAGTGAGTTGCGCTTGCTGCGTGGTGCGATCGTCTTGGACGAGATGTTGAAAGAACTTTGTAGTGTCTTATTTGCGAAAGAGCGCGTGCGGAACTTGCCACTCAAGCCGGAAGGGTTCTATTTCGAACCTCACGCCCCCACGCACATGCGCAGCAGCAGCAATCGGTGGCACCAAACGAGTGGCGCAAACAACGCAGTGCGAACCACAAGGTGTACAAATCGCACGACGTCGATCGATTCGAACGTTTCAGAGACGACGAGCGTCTGTAGCAGCAGCAGTGACGGTCTGTTATCTCCAACGGCTGCTGCTGCTGGTGCTTTTGTTGTAGGAGAACGAGAAGGAGCGACGACGACAAGCAAGCACACGAGTGTCGACAACGAGTTGGAAGTGTTGTTGGCTGAAGCCGAGGTGCGGATTGCGAGCATCCTCCAGTTGTCGTCTACCAGTAGTAGGAATAGTGACGGAAGTGACGGAACGACGACGACGACACGTGCAGCAGCAGCAGCAGCAGCGAGTGGCGCAACCGTCGACGCTGTGATCGAAGCACTTGCTGCGAGTGCGTTGGAGTGAGTGTTAAGTGACGATTGTTGTAGACTGTAGGCTACTGGCTGTTGGAACGAGTGGAGAAAGAGAGAGAGAGAGAGAGACGACGACTGCACATAGAGAGACAAAATGCATTGCAGTGGATGATTGTATGGCGTTTGTATAGCAAGTGTCTCCATTATCGGCTGGTCGTGATTGGCTGGCTGACTGGCTGTACGACACATCCTGCTGCTGCTGCCTTACGACGACTTGTTGAGGCGGTGGACAACGAACGCACTCGAGTCAATGTACGCGAGCGTGACGTTCTTGATGCAGTCGACCTCCTTGGACGACAGCTCCGAGTCGGGCTTGCTGGCGCTGCACTTGTCCCACGCAAGTGCGGTGATCTTCGAGATCGCCTGTTGAATGAGCGCGCGCTGCTGCTCTTCGACCAGCAAGTTCTGCATGTCGGACGCACCAAACGACCCCGCAGACGACGACGGTGCGCTCGACTCGAAAGACGACGGCGACGGCGAGCTGTAGTCGTACGATGGCTCATCGTACGACGAGCTGTACGACGGCTCGGGCTCGGGTGTTTTGCTCTTACCGAAACCAAAGAACGACATCGTGGCGTGACGTGGGGGCAATGTGGCGCGTTGGCAGACAGCGAGCTCGCAGTGGTGGCGATGATCAACGCCAATCGGTCGAACTCGTGCGCAAAATGAATTTGCTGGATGTCGCGCTTACTTCCCAAATATATATATTTGTAATTTATATCATCACAAATTATTTGAAGTTGCGATTCTTTTCCAGATAGGATTGGAAAAAGGAGCTGTCTGCGGCCACCAACGTTATTATCTGCTTCAACTGATTTCTGTACTAAGAATTATTTGTGTGAAATGTGACAATCGGTAATTTGTCAAGAACTTTTTGAAAGCGATCGATTTGCGCACGCATTCGAGATTCTACGTGGTCGACCACTGGTGCTCATATGTGAAAGCGTCGTTGTCTGTGCGTGTCTGTGCGTGCACGTACGTGTCTGTGCGCGTGCAGGTGTGCTTACATCTGTACTTATGTGCGTACATGTGATGCTTCACGTGCACTTCAGTTTGATCGCAGCAGCATCGTCAAGAAATCGCGTCTAACGACAGTAGCAGCGACATCGAGCCGCCTCGTTCGCTAAAACACCTCAAACGCGCCAGTCGTACACATAAGCAGCTATGACACCTCGTCGAGCAGCTCGTGTAGCACATGGAGCACGAGCACGACGCTGATGCACGCGAGCTCATCCGGCTCAAACGGAGGAGAATTTAGACCCACGCTGCGTTTCCCTTCGATCATTGCACCGACCGCACTGGCACTGACAATACAATCACGCGCGTTTGGAGCCTCACGAACGCGTGGGTTATTGTTCACATATGCTGCGAACTGTGCATTGGCTGCATGCGCCGCAACAGACGGCACCGTGGAGTCGCGGATGCGTAGCGCGTCGCTCTCGACTTCTCCGCGAACCTCGGCAAAGCCGCGCGACTCACCCCAGTCGTTGACACCCTAGTCGATGCGCAAGTCGTATTGATCATCGCTAACGATTTCGCAGAAGGCGACGAAGCCGCATACCAAATCATCGATGGCGACGAAGCAGCGTAGCAAGTCATCAACGGCACGAACGACAACGCCAGCAAAAACGACGCCATCGACTCCGCAGTCGCGCAAAGTCATCTTTGCGAAAGGCAAACAGCGCGCGCGGCAAAACGAAGACGCATTTGGCTAGACGCAAGCCAACATGTGCAAACAAGTCGTCCGGTGCAGATAGCGGTGACAGTGGCGATGAAAGCGACATGAATGCTGGTGTTGTCGCGCCTCGCCAAACGACTGTCGTCTCCCCAGATACCTATGTGCATACACGTGTCCGATATTCGCGGGGAAGTTTGATTACTGTGAAGTGTTCGACAAAGCGTTTTATATAGAATGTGATTCTATAATAATCTCCGGAACGTTTGATTCCTGTGTGAATTTTGACAAACCGTTTGAACTGTTCATGCTTCTGAAACATGTGTATGATTTGTGACAAACTGTGGCAACATTGATTTTACGTGGGAATTTCTTTCGTGTGACTCACTCTGTGTGACTCCGTACGAAACTGTGCCTCGCAGATATCAAGCCGTCACACACCAAGCGTACAGATAATGTACCAGCAGGTTCGTTAAACACCGCAACACCAAACGGATCAAGTCGAGCAAGACTGGCGATCCATTGATGTTTGACGAGAGCTAGGTTTTTTACGCAAAGACGTTGATCTGTTCGTATGGATAGTCAAAAGAAGAGAAGACTACGGGCGAGCAAACGAACCAAGAGTTTCGTTCTACGGGGTGCAAGGCACGTTTAGACGCTGTGCTACGATACAGTATGACCGCAAGGGCGATTACCATGTGCACATCGACAGCCACAACTCATCGCACAACCACAAAGTTGACCAAACGAAACGCGTCGCATTATTCACCGGACGATGTTGGCAACCGCTGAGATGCTGTGGAAAGATACGATGTTTGCTGGGGGAGTTGCGGTGTCATCTGTGGTACTAATATGCATCGTGTGTTGTTTTCACCGCGAAGACGGCACAATAACGAAGATCATCATGCCATACATGCTCCAATCCAGCAGTACACCGATCAGTACGAAGGGTGTCCAAAACATTATCGCAGAAATGCGCATGACGGCTTAACGTCGACCAACGTCAACTTGAGTATTAACGACGTGGCAGCAACCTACTTGAATCAGCAGTTTGACAAGCTGAAATACGTTCCAGACAAAGTTTACGCGAAGGATGTTCCGCGTGATCTTTGAGGTGCTATGCATAGATGCTACATATGTTGCAAACGCGAGCAAGATAGCAGGCTCTCTTTGTTCGTTCCATGCATTTGTTGTCTATATGTCGAGTTTAGTTGCGTATTATTATGTGAATGGCAAAATCTGTGAATGTACGTGCAAGCTCTGTGGCAATCCGTATTTTGTCTGTTTGATCTGTGATTGTCTTTTTGGGTATGTCATCACCGCATCAAACAAATACTGCTTGTTTGATTGTATCATTCGTAGCTGTCGCCTGTTCAGCTTCATGGCTACCGACACGTTTAGTCATTATCCATTCGACCAACCCTTTTACATCGATGGTTCATCAAGCATAAACATGATAGTATCGATTGATTCGTTTAAGACGAACAAACCTGATTGGCAGAAAATCAAGTTGTTTATCATCGACAAGGACTTTAACGACTTGGCTATACATAGGAACATGTTCTCGGAGTAAATGTCATCGTGTGCCATTTCCACGTCATCGACTACCTCAACCGCGAGATGTCGAAGCGCGAGTACGGGATAAAACACCTTCAAGTCACTCACATGAAGAACCTCGTTCGTTTTGCGGTGTACGCCGATAGCAAGCAAGCCATCGATGTTCAAGCGCAGATGCTGTTAGCTGTGTCGAAGTGAAAAAGTTTTAACGAGTACTTTACCAAAATAATATTAGAGCTGTTGTGATTTATGGACGACATTCTTGCCCGAAACGTTTACGCAACTCAACAACAACACCAACAAAAGAGGTGGGTGGCTAGCCGTGGGAAACGAGCTGTTAGACCGACAAGAAGTTGACACGATTGGGTAAATGCATCGACGCGTTGCTTTTCCTGCAACAAAAGGCTGAAGATGAAGATGTGTATCTGTCTGAAGCGCCAAAATTAGTAAAAGCCACAACTTGATAATGCGAAAGAATGTAGCAAGCTAGCTCGCGATTTAACCAAGCCTGAATACCGGTACAACATCGATCCAGTGACTACGTACCAGTAAACTCGCACGCTGTCGACCGCCAACAAATAAAATAAGTGCTGGAGCTGCCAAACTCGAATAGTCAATACATCTTGCGTAACATGCCTCGCGGGTAGTGGTTATCCGATTTATATGTCTATGTCGATGCTTGGACGTGCAGCTGTCGCACACACCACTGCTATTTCCGGGTCGCCTTATCATGTATATGAACCGACAGGCCCAAGCCTCTCTGAGGCTTATCCCCGTCCACGTTAGTGGTATGCTCGTCGCTCATGGAGAATTTTTCGAAATTCGGCAATGGTACGTTTTAGGATTGAATGCAGCATGTCCGATCTCTGGATGACATGGCGCGACACCGAAAGTGCCAACGGATGATCCAAGCGCCCGTCCCCCAGCTACATCATCCCCGGTCCATTCTGTTGTTTCTCGCTCGACGTCACCGGCTCGATTGTCTGCACGTACTGCCTTCACCGACGCCGTACCAAACGTCACCGAAATCAAAAGCAGCCGCACCACCACCTTAGTTTGTGAAAACTGACTCCGACAATTTCATCCGAAAGAGAGCACCGGTGATTGGTAACGCCGATGTCAATCTGCGTTCAACAAAAGGCCGAGGACGAGCAAAGGTGTCGAAGGCGAAGAAACTCCTCATGAAGCAGAAACTGCTGCCAACACGGAGACTATGGTATCGAAAGTCGTGGACGAAGAACCGCCGTTAAAGATATACCAGTGTCGCGATGCGCTCACGAGAACCCCAATCAATTTGTCATCGGCGCCGTTGACAATGGAAATCATGTCCGTGATGCATTTGGACATCCTCAACACAAAATAACCGTTGTGCTCGATGTAAAATCCGGTGATGATATCACAGAAGTTGCTTCGATCCAATACTTACTTTCTGAACATCTGCTGATGCGGTGCTTTGCTGCCGCTTAATCGCTCAAGTCCAAATCAGAGAGACCACAGTGTGGTGACGAAATCGTTGTGAAATGGAGCAAGAAAGTAACGTTCTTGCTCTTCGACTACATCTTTATACGATCGTGACACCCGTCTTTTAGTCTCGTGCATTTGACGAGATCGGTATATTTGTGGGACGAGGAATTTGATGTCGAATTATCAATGCGTCTTTCCTGGTGAACCACGACGACGATCGCAATAGTGTTGTAATATCGCCGGAGCAACAAGTACTTTTAATGGTGCCGCCAGGACTGGACAAGGAAATAGTTGGATGGCGAAGGTCGCATGTTCACTAGCTCGACACGGAACTCGATTCTGTCGAACATGGCTCTGCACTGGACTGCGGTTGCTGGTCGACATTGGACGCTAAGTCGCTATCATTAGCGAACCTGATGTGACCAAAAGCGCACCACTGCGATGACGTTCTTTGTCAAGCTACCGCTACTTAACATAATCCCTCCAGAGCACGATCTTTATTATGATATGTGCGACAGACTGCGCCAGCGAGATGGCTAAAATTGTGGCGCTGTTATTGCGGTTTTGTTGGAGATGTACATCACCGATGACTTCACAGACTCTGTAAACCCACTCTTGGCTTTGCCGCCGCATCTTCCGCCGTTTGATTTGACGGCATTCTGCCGTTTCAACTTTGCCAGTATTTTGTATCGAACAGTCGCGAAGTAGTGTAAGATGCAGCGCTGGTTGCTTGTCAGAGCCGCGAACAAGAGAATTACCTGAATACTGCGCACTTTCATAACAACCATATTTATTTGCACGCGTCCACAGATACAGATGTATTAAACTTGATCCGCTCAAACTATTTTGCTGTCTTTGAGCGCAATTTTGTGTGTATCTGCCACTATCGAATATATTAATGATTAGTGTAGAGCTAGGACGTCTTTAAATTAAATATCGGATAAAATAATATGTAACATACAGATTCAACGAAATTATTGCTACTAGTATCCATATCACAGTGCATTATAATTCGTGTATATTTTACCAGTACTAGCTGCGTTCAAAACATTTTAGCCAAAAGTGCTGGCCATAGACTTAATGTATATGCGATATCAGCGAGCGTACTACAATGCACCAGGAACGTTGAAAAATCAGCACAAAAACCATGTGGTCGAGGTGTTGATTTTTTGCACATGCAAATGTTCTTAGACAATAAATTAACTGACAAATTAATCTAACCAATACATTGATGTACATACAACATGTACCAAGGTTGGTGTTGCGGCTGAAGTCACGTGTTTTTGGTTTGAGTGAACACAAGCGTGGTTTGTAGTCATATATGTATCGAACGCAAGCAAGCTCGATACATTCGCCTAAAATATTCAAACACGAACACTCGATATCCGGTTAGGATAGGTATTTAAATAAATGTTTGAATGCCAAAGCGAAACAAATAGGCGCATCAGATTCATTGACAGTGATAAAATACGATAGACTGCATTGCATTCAATGAAAGAGAGAAATACAGTATATATGGTGTACTGACAACATGTACTGAGGTCGATTATGCAGCTGATTTTACGTGTGAATTGGTTTGTCTTGAGCGAACATACATGAACATAGGCGGAATATTGTCTTGTTGATGAAGCTACATCAATACTCAAACTCGTCAACCACATACACTCGTACTATGTCGTCAACACCAAATGTTGGTGTGTTTGTCTGTGCGCTTTATCATCACCTGTGTGATGTGTGACATGTAAGTATCTCGACTTATAATTCTTTTGTGTTTCACAGCGATTTGTATCACTTTAAGAAAATCCATACCAATAGTTCCTGTCACAAAGAGAGAAAGAGAGAGAAAGAGAGATAAATATAGAGTAATAGATAGCTACTTAGAGAGAAAGAGCGAGTTAGTATGTGTGCGTTTGAGAGACAGAGAGAGAGAGACAAAACCATCCTACATATAAACAACGAGATAGGTAGCGTACACGAGAGAGAGTACAACAACCAGGACCTTTTCGCAACTATCAACTAAGATGCATTTCGTGTGCATGTAAAAGTGTGCGTCTCCTTTGATACAAGCTCACGAGATATTTATGTTCATGCAGCTTCTTTTGCTCGAACGCATTTCTGTACGCGCTCCCTTTGTGAGCGAAGAGAACAACACGCAAACCTTTGTTGTAGTTCGGCCCTGTACCAGCTCTGTCCATAATCGTTTTGTAAAGATAAAGACGAGAAAGAGAGAAAAACATTGTGAAATACTGTTATTAGTAGACAAGACATTAGTTTGTTCAATATTTAATTACTTGTGACGTCGAAGATTGCCTAACAAATCAAAATTTGGGTACTCTCAATGAGCTCAACATGAGCTGCCTCAATTCTGCTTTGCTTCTTGTGTTGTTCACGACGAGCTTATACATCTTCCCCCACACTTCGTTTAGGCGTTCATGATGATCTCGCTCTGTCGGCTTATGTACGAAAGCACAGAGTAGGACGCGGTCTGCAGCAAATTGCACGTTGCTTTCGAATGTGTCGGTGCGACAATTGATCGGCTCTTTCATTGCTCTCATCCATTCTACAAATCAGCGTCAGCTGTTTGATGACTTTCTCGAGCTTCAGTAATCCTGGCTTGTTATTTGGCTGTCTCTCCCAGTTTGCAAATGCTTACACTTGCCGAAGCATTGCGTTGGCGTACATGCGGTCATGGTCTGCACAGTGGTTTCAACGGATGTCTTGCTAAATTGAAAGCCACGTACGTTTAGAAAAGTTTGGTACGATCCCTGTTTCCTGCACATTTCTTCTGATAGAGCGCCTTCAGCTGAGCTGACGAGTATCCAGTTGACATCGATCCCCATTTCGATGAATAGTTGCACTTGCGATCGCAAGACCTCAACCTTGCAATCGGTCCATATGTATGAGGAGTTCATACCTGTCGTCGTTTTGCTTTTTGTAAATAGAGCAAAATCAATCGCGACAACAGCACAGTACAGCATTCCAATTAGCAGCAACATATCAACGTACGTAAACAGGTCATGGCAGTGCGATGACGATTGTTCTTGAAGTGGTGGTGGTTGCGATTTGAGTTAGTGGGCAACCCTTGGCAATTTGGCTGCGACGCTTAGCAATTTGGCGGCGTTACTTTGGCTCGTTTATATAAATATGTTAAGTGCAGTTTTATATTATTTATAGTCACGATTTTTTCAAGACTGGAGTTTAAACGCTAAAACTGCGAATGTACGTAATCGTAGTGTTATGAACATGGCACTTCTATTTAATAACAAGTTGAGTACAATACCTAAAAGTATTTTATTACACGGTTATCGTCCTCTCATCGTCTCGCTACTAAAATTGTTTCAAAACGATAATGCAATTTACCGTCAACTATTGCATTTGTCACGTACACAACATTTTGATCTGTATTGTATGCAAGTATGTTTACATACTTCATATTTATGTTAGTAATAAATCCAGTAGTATTTAACATTATATCTGACGCCAACACTTTTCATTCAGTCAAACCGATGCGCACATGACCTAATTGCACTCATATACAAGTCGTGTCACAAAGCGGAGAGTTGAATATGCACCTATCTATATCTTATGGTTTTGATGTAAATAGCTGTGCTTTGAGGTATAATTTCTTTAAACCTTGGCACTTTCTATAGTAACCTCACCGCTCGAGGTATACAAATTCCGAAGTGATATAGTGTACGTTAATACCGTAGTACAGAAGTTACATTATGTAGGACCTATCACAGCCCCAATAGTGTGCTTTGTTTCTTCTGTACTTCACTTTCAATGCCATGAGCAAGTAAATTATCAACTTGAAATCAAGTGGTATCTACATTTATTTTTGCTCTCTGCATATACGCTCAAATAATCCATATGTAGATATTTATTTGACTGGCAACAAGTGCTGATGAATTCATTACTGCTGAACTCACATGTGGCTCACAAACCAAACCGTAACCAAGCCGACAAATAGTTTTAGCCGACACTTTTGGACAAAACAGCAAATTTTTGCTTTGCATATGCTAATAGACAATTGTCACCCATCAACTAGGCTGTCTGCCAATATTCAAATAATTTCATGATGCAGTAAATAATTTATTTACCATCAGATCGTGAGACGATCAGTGCAATCGGCGTAATTGATGGTATTTGACGACAACAGCATGGTAAGTGAGGCTTTATTGCGCTTTATGGGCCAAGAAAAGCCAAAAACAAAAACGCACACATTTCAGTCATATTTTGCTATTCCTGAGGTGTGTACGTGTCATAACAAACTGAGAAGTGAGGCGACGATCTCAAATATGGAGCTTATAAAAAGGACGACAGATCAGTTCAATGTAACCACAACAATTCATCGATGACGTTCTACCCCAGACATGATTGGTCGCGAAAGTGCATGTTGATCATATAGTAGTATACAATTTGTTAGAGTTATAATTTGTCTGTCTTCAGTCAGCCTCAACCGGTTTTGAAAGTTTATGTTTATCAAATAGTACTACACAATGTGCAACTACATCAAAACGCATAAATGACGACAATGCAGGATCTCGCTCAGTCGTACTTTTCGAGCGCTCTGCGCACACCTCACTAGCAAACAACGGCGACGTAGCCAACGAATGAGTAGCTGAGCTTTGGCCCTGCAGGTCGCGGTTTCGTCTCTTGTCGCCGTCCAACAAACATTCGATTTTTACGCGCTCTCACACACGCTGGCCATCGTACATTTGACTCTCGCGCTTAGAAAGCATTGCCCCGCCTCTCGAACTTCTTCTCCAGTTAACGGCACGCTCGTGCTTGCGCTTACCTCAGGTTTGTGTGTAGTGTGTATGAAATAATGTGTATCTGGATGTGTGCCTGCGTGAGGAACATGAGGCCGATGGGCGAATGTCTTTGTACTGTAACTCGATCCGGTAGATTGACGAACGCGAGGCACTATGTGTTTGACTGTAGGTACTGTCTGTTGTGCGCTCTATTTATCTACATGCGACCTACTGGTGCGAGGATATCTTGCGTGTGCTATGGGGCTGGGTCGTTGATCTATGACTCGCGCAAATGAAGACGTTGAGTTTTCGTGCGCGTGTTAAGCTCGCCCTACTTGTGTAGACGACGCATTTCCTTTGAACCGCCCCAAAGTCCTTCGCTTTGCAAGAACGCGCGCGCAAGTACGCGAGAAGTGCTGCCTCGGCCGTTTGCCACAACTCATGGACATCGCCCTTGTTCATCGCATTGGAAGCAGCCAGCTCAAATCCTGTCTCAAGAAACTTCTTCAAGAACACAACCAGCAAACGCAAGTCGGACAGCCACTTGCGATCGCTCTCGCCATCCCACATTCGCGGCATCTGTGTGTACCAAGTGTACCAGACGCTTGACATGTTCGACGCTGAGGATTTCGTGTGACTCTTTGGGCTGTGACATTGTTAACGGAGCTGGATCAATGTCTTCTCTGTATGTGTGGCCATTTAATCGATACAGCTCGTTTTTTATCTCGCGCACTTTTTCCTGTTATTCGCTATGGATCATCTCATCAATCGCAGTCTTGGTTGTGTCGTCGCAGCTGCGCCAATTGACTGGCGCATTTGGCAAAACATCACTAGTATCGACGTCGCATTCGGGCTCTGCGCATCTGCACAACTCCTCAGACAACGCCACCATATCCACTTCTCAACTTCAGACGCTGCAGCGCTCGGCGAAATGCTCTGGACTATTGGCGTGTCGACGCATAGCATCTTCAGTTCGGGGTAGTGTCGCACAAGTGTCGCTGTCAGCACTTCGTGAAAAGCATTGTCGACGTTGAGCCGTCGATTGGTGTGGGTGCAGCTCGCTCTATAGAGCACCGATTGTAGCTTGTTGAGGTCGACTTTTGTGCGAGTACCTTTAAGCACACTATTTGAGCCTTGTCGTCCGGATTCCAATCGCCCAGCACTCGCGCGATTTTGCGATCATCCTTGGGCGTGTTGAAAACTTATGGATACATCTTGTTTGTGGCGCTCATGTTCCAAGCGCCGCAGTCCATGATCCACATCGACGCTAGCCGATCGCCAGCGTTCGCGTGCTGCGCACCGCCATGTCGGTACGAATGTGAAGTGAGTGTGTTCGTCGATTAAGATGGTAGCCGGACACGTCAGAAGATACGGTTAATGCATCCGTGTACCCCGAGCTCGGCCTTGACACGGCTTGGCGCACTCGTCGAAGCGGTTGAGGCATCGGAGATCTCTCCCATTGAGGCTTCAATCACCTTGAACAGTGACACAGACAGATAATGTGCGACGACAACTAAAACGATGAGCTCTGGCATTTGGCTAAGCAAGGAGATTGAAGGGCTTCCTCCATCGCTAGTGCGAGCGCAAGGGCAGTGAAATGATGGGTGAGAACGCCGTCGAGAGGTGGATCAAGTGTCAAGACTTGTTCCTGCGAAATCTTCACGCACAAGAAGTGCACAAACACGGCGCCATATGGCGCCACAGAATGATGCTGCTTCTGCACGAACGCAAGATCGGACGCTCGGGTGAAGCAGCGCTACATCAAGCACAATAGCACCGCATCCTGGTAGTCGAGTAGCGAGTTCCCCGCTGTGTATGTGTTCTCTTGTAGCATCGTGCTATCGAGTATAATGCACGACGGTGCCTTATAGATATATGACCCTTCTACTCGCTTCTTGCAGTGCTGTTCGAACATTTTTCCTCGCTCAATAACGTGACGTTTGCAGCTCCTTTCTACATCGGATATATCTACCTAGTAGCGTCAACTTCACGTGCATAAAGTACGACATGACTGTCCCAGGCGCTAGAAAACTACCATTACTTCCAGACTAGTGCACAGAATACAAACCGAATCTGTCCATTAAAGCAATGAGACGCGCGCCAGTAGGGTCGATCTCTGTCTTGATGCTGGAGTGGACGTGGGACGCAGTTACCTCTTGGTTGTTCAGGAAGCGCTCGAACGCGCTAATCGCCATGACGCGCGAATTCTGCATGTTGGCAGGGTGCATGTTGCTCGAGATTCATGATGGAGTTGTGTGTGGTCTGCAATGTCGCCAAGAAAGTCATGAAAGCCTAAGCCAATGAATGAGTGCTAGTGTTGTGTGTCAATACATTTGATGTGAAAACATTCTAGTAGTCGGCTTGATGCAAACGTTTTTTTGTGTGAAGCTGTGGACTGTTGGCTTGTATGAAGATCTCTAACCTGGCGCACACCACCAATAAATCATAACCTTCCATATATGATCTGTGATACATGAAAAACATAATACTATGTGGTATATAAATCATTGTACAGTGATTGAAGCGCACAGAAAGTTGGCAGGATGGCTCCAAAGGAACGACGACGACTGCTGACAATCAAGGAGAAGCAAGCAATCATTGCGAAGGCAGCTGAGGAGCCCACGTGGTCGCACAACGAGCTCGCTACATGGACTACACAGCAGTACGACATGCAGAGCACGCCAGTCAGCAGGTTTGTAGTCTTGCGTGCATTAAAGGTCTCTAGCGCAATCACTGCTATCACCGACTATCGTACGACGCGCGTACGCCGTGATCTTCCTGCACAACCGCAGC
>JAADXH010000309.1:0-26787 GCA_023337595.1 Globisporangium camurandrum
AAGTGTTGCACTTTTCGTCAGCAATATATCGGAGGTGAATTAGATACAATATAAATATATATGCAAGAAACCACTGTTGTGCCAACAGACTTCGACGAACAACAACACAACTTGCGACTACTCCACATTCAAAACACACTCGATATGTTGGTTGTTTATTATTAACAGGCCAAGAGTGGTGATATTTTATTCATGTCGGACCACATTTCCAAAGAGGACAAGGTTGTTTACACTATATTTTTGGTGTATCAAAATATATATATATATATATATATATATATATCTGCGATGGCACCGGTATTTCGCGGGGCAAAGCTCCAAGAAATCATACGTTCCCCTAAAAGGAGCAAAAGCACTGTTAAACCCGGCCACCGGGCAAAGAAGATTGTTCATCGTCTAAGTCGCTGTTGTTGGCAGCCACGCGTTTCAAGACCATCCAACAGCAGACGACACTCGAGCATCCGACGATTGCTGCTTTGTCATACTAAATACATTACACATACAGTACTTGCACTGTAATCTACTACCAGTACTGAGTCAACTACTATTGTAGCAATAAAAGCAGGGTAAACTATGGTAAATACTGAAGTGCTAAATACATAGAAGGGCAATTACTGTACATATGCTGTATTCAGTATGAAGTGTATCATGCTAAACACAAATATTATAGGCACAGTAACTGCAGCAAAACCATCCAATGTGCTGTGTCAATTACGATGTACTATCTTATCCAGACCAATAAAGACAGGTGAGTTTTACTTATTCGAATTGAAACTATAAAGTCGTCACAGAGAGTTAACCTTTTTGCAAGCAATGTATTGTTGCGTGGCAATTTTAACGCCATTATTGTAACAGTGAGCCAGTGTGGTTGTGCGTTTATGACGTTTGCAAATCCATCAAGATAATTTTATTGCCGACAATCTGCGTAACACAAAACAATGTGAGTCACATCAATTGGGCACAATACGGGGGCTCTTTCTATTCAGTCTTACTGTATCTACATAATTCTCGTTAATTTTGTGCGCGTGACGAATTTCCTGTCAATTTTACCGAGACTGAATATTTCATTAAGCAATGTAGTGTGTCAATGTGTTAGTTTACAAATAGAGTTCGTGAAAGTGAGCACGTGACAACGTAAGTACATGCCTTGATAAAGACTATTGTGCCCATTGAACGCCCAAAATCCCGGCACACTACGCTATGGCGACCCCTCTCAACAAAGTCATCACAACGCTATGCCTAAAGCTTTGTAAAAAAAATAAGTGAAGTGAACAATATGTACGGGTTTATGATATGTATTTTCATACAAGCGTGCTTGGTTTTGTATGAGAGAGGGAGTGAGGTAGACGAATGAGTCAAAGCAATTCAGTTAGTGAGTACGCGAGTGAGGGAGTGAGGGAGTGAGTAACGCGCGAGCGAAACAATATGATAAATGTCAATCGAATATACAAATTACTAAGCGATAAACAGATTGCTGGATAACTTTAACTTTAGGAATGTTTCTCCAACAACCATTAACAATTTGTGGGGGGTTGTGCCTGACATTACAGGAATCGTGTCGAATTCACCCGTAGTGTCCCCGTAGAGTCAACTGTGGAGTCAACTATATAGCCCCGTCTCCCCCTTTCTCTCTTTCTCTTTCTCGCTCTCTCTCTCTCTTTCTTATATATTTTTCTTTATCACACTGCTGTGCAGTCAATCGCACTGAATATTTGTAAATCCGGCCACATATACCGAAAGGTACCACAAGTGGTATCTCATGTTTTATGGCCACCATCAATATACATCACGTGTTAGTATTTTAAATCTATTCGTCAACGTATACAATTAGACTAGCCAAGCGGGCAACCATTAGAGACCGCTTTGTCAATGTTTGACTCCAAAGTGTCCACAAGCGGCCGCTATAAGTATGCTTAACCACATGGTGTTCTGAAAGCGGACACCACAATATGACACTTTGTGAATGATTAATCAAATTTGGTGTTCAAAATCACAATTAATATGTAGGTTTTTGTTTCGCCCCATACACATGTACATATGTATTTCACAGTTGTCGTACAGTAAAAGTATTTTGAGCTACAGCACCGTACACATTTTCGTAATATAAGTTCGATACAAAAAGTGCAATCACGTAAAGTTCAACACACACCCATTATACATACTGCAGCACATATGAGCACATCAGCATACGTAGTTTACCACGTATCGGAAGTCGATTTGATGTTTTTAGCTCGTCAAACTTGGATGCCTGTATATACAGGCTGAGTGCTCTGTTCAACTGTATCAAACTCTCAAAAGTAAAGAAAGTCAAATCTATTTACCTGTGGCGTACATGTTTACAGGGTACATAAACATCCGGGCTGGAGGGGTTAACACTTTGTTGAAATTACACCGCGCACAACACCGCACACAACGAATTATCTCTTTAAAGTAGACAATTCTCATAAGCATCTTAAATGTTGTGTAGCACCAAATATTTGTCACGTATCGTAAATTCATACATTGAAAACGAAGTGTGTGCACTAACATCGCAAAACTTAAGCAACTGCATAGCAGGTGGCATATGTCGAGTATCGTGCATTTCACATAGCGCAAACAGAGCGAATTCTCTATGTAACTCATATCAATGATATCACACCGCATACTGTAGCTAGAATCAGTCGTTCATGACATAATACACATCATTATATTTATAACTTACTGATATCATCTACCGGTCCTTTTGTATGTTAAGGTTTCGACATGTATATCTATATGTATTCGATATTCTGTAATGTGTACCTGCCAACATGTTTAATAGCATGTGTAAAAACCTTATACGAAAGAATTATTGCAAGGTAAGACGACAATTTGGAAAATGGACTGAATATATATCATGCATATAATACTTGCATGTTTGCAAGAGGCGCGTGCAATCAATAAATTTAATTTGCGCATAAAGTGGCAGTGCGGTCTAGTCAAAACAAAGAAGATTATTTTTGTCTAAGACTGCACGATTTAGTCATTATTTTGCATCCATGCGTTTGCCATCGATAACACAGATAACAACGGAGAATAAGCATAATTCACACAGCGGGTCAAGGGCGTTTGTCGATGCTGTTGAGGCAATCTAGGATGTAGCCAAGCGCAGTAGGGAGCATCTACAACAAATAGAGTGGTTTCGTGAAGAGCGAGACTACGACTACAGTACGTTTTGCGTAGAAAATATGCACATGAAGGCACTTGTCTGGCAAAAACGCGATGTATGATGTAATACAGTGTTTGCACAATCCGACACAACGTCACATGCGTACGCGACTGCAGACCCTTTTGCGGTAGCACCCATGCGGGCTATTTGCTCACGAGCTGACCCTGGATACTCCAAATGAAACTGCAATCGATCCGGAATGAACATTCGTACGCTATTTCAAAGAAGGAGCGCAAAGCAGAGACGAAAAACCGATGGCGAAGGACAAAGACTTGAAGCGAGCGGCGGAAGCCGCGAAGATTGGAGAAGTGAGAAAATTGATAGTGACGATCCAGTCTCACACAAGACCACTACAACCAATCCAGTCGCACCCACACTAGCAGATGATGTACCTCAGCACTTACAGTTGCCAGTGTCGTCGCGGTAGTTGCTAGCGTAAGTGGCGGATACAAGAACTTTGTCAGCTGGATTTTTGCAACTATGGCTGATTCTGGCGCAAGTGCCATATCGCGAAAGCCGGTAGAGTGTTCATGTTATGCCCTAGATTGGTGGAAGATGTTGCAAAAAGTAATTACAATGACGAAAGACGCGGCGGTACCAGCCCAGAAGCAAGATGAAATGCGTTCATGCGGTTGCTTATATCGCGAGCAAGACGGAGCGGAAAGCATTGTTTGCGGCGAAAGAAGCGACCTCAAAAGCAAACATCTTGCCGTGAAAGCAGCAAGTAAGACTACATGCAAGCTATAATCAGCACCACCACCATAATAGCCTGCAAGGTTGCCTGCAAAGTCGCTTGCAAAGTTGCCTGATAAGGCGGCTGCGAAATCGAAAGCGAAGAAAATAGCACTGGCGCCGCCATGCTCGAAGTCATAGCTCGAGCTCAGTGAAAACGACTATTTCCTATTGCCGCCACTTATTCAAACGCAGCAAGCGCACAGCCAAGCTGCTGTCATTAAATTGTCCGCGCGCAAGCATGTGCAACAAGTAATAAATCTGTACAATGGCGATTATTAGGATGCAGCACGTAGTATTAAGTCGTTGTCCGCTGTGCCATCTGCTGCTGTCGAGTTGATATCGACTCCAGAACTACCAGCAACGCAGTTGAAACGTATGCCCAATAGTTATAGTTTTGGTAGGATACAGGAGCATTAATTATTTTTGTTTTGGATGCTTGCCAGACGCGTTTCGGTCAGCCACCGCGGGTCTCCTCAGTGGCTCACAAACGGAGACGTGAGCTAGAACAGGCAACGAACCTCAGCTCCTGCCTACACACTCTGTATACCCTTCTACGACTTTTTGCGATTTTTATCAAAATCAAGAATTTATCAATTACATCCTTCTTGTCTGTTCGTGGTGCACTTTGTCATTTCACAGTATATGCTCTACCAAGTATGTTCCCTCGCTTCCAACTGTTTCGTATTGCATTCTTGTGTTGCGCAAAGTTGATTGCAGCATTATTAGCGAATATGCAGCAATATTTTTTCAGCTGTATGCGTTTCAGATTACAGGTCAGCAGTTCATCCATGCAAGCGTAAACAATTACGTCCAAGTCGAGCACGCCAGTAAGTGCCACACCGGTGCAAAGTGTCGTGCCGCCAGATCATAAAATAGACTCCATCTACCCCGCCATCGGCGCGGCTCGACGTATGCGATATAGGAATCGTTACTTTTGGACATATAATCGAAAATGATTTCATTACTGGACGCTCGCGACAACGACGGAGAGTATCTGTGTTTCTCGACACCAACGTGGGCGAGACTATAGTTCATTAGCGCCGTCGACGCTCCATTCAAACGGAGGAGTGGGTAAATGATCCGAATTGAGACGATGATGTTGTAGTGCAGCACTAAAACACAGAGGATGAGCACGAACTTGGGCGATGACACATAACGATATGCTGGCGTTAGCACATAATGCCGACTTGACTCGCCACATGCGTGACACCGCACTAGTGACTGGTACGTTTTACATACGCGTGGCGCCGCTATTGTGAATGGTACATTTGCATGCACGCTCGTAATCGAGTATTGTAAACAACTACTCTAAGAATAATTTGTTCGCGAGAGATCTATCGAGGTTTCACGCTGACTGCAACTATCCTGAGTTATACGACGGTGACTACGAGCGTACGATTGAGCCACAAAGGCACTGCGCGCAAGGAGTCACTCAAGGGATGGAAGTGCGCAGTCGCACACTGTAGAGGATGATACCGTCGTATGACGAAGCGAGCTATTTTCCGATGTCGTTCCTATGCTGTTAGCGATTATTTCTAGTCGCGGTTGTAAATGTCACTCGTCAACAGTGTTTTCGATTCGAAAGCGTCGTGGTGGTACAAGCGACTCTTGGCGAGTCACAATATTGCTCTTCGTGCGGTCACCCACCAGGTTTTGGTGTCGCCACCCGTGGTTGATTGTATTCCAGCTGTGTTTGCTTAGAAGTTGAGTGCGAAAATGCATGATTTTGATGCTAAAACCTAGTGGACTTTGAACAGAACAGGTATATATTTTTTGTCTTTACACGCGCGTTCTATGTAAAGACCCTACCGGGACATATACTATAATTATTGTTCAATTACACGCTGTATACTCGGAGTATACACCAAAGCGCACTGTCATCAATATAGGCGTCGAGACGGTGATGGTGCGATTTGGCAGTCGAAGCGAAATGCCCGTCACACAATACCACTCAATTAGTTGAGTTGATAAAGCGCAAGATGTGTGCGGTATTTATGATCACCACTCTATAGAGCAAACAGGCATAGAACGAAAATATTCGAGCTCGTCTAGTATTTGATCGAACGATGTGGAGGCAACTGGGACAAATGCATATTATAATGTAGTTTTCAGGAATGCTCAGACAAGTACTTGACGCCCATGCATTCTAGTTTCGTTGTCGTTTGATAACGCCACTATGCGCTGCCAACTTGTATCGCAGGATGACGGAATGCTCAAGTAATGATAGAGTTCTTGCATGTGCTGTTAGGAACTTTGCCGACTCAATGAGATTATCGTGCTGTTTTGCGCGCCGATGGAGCGCCGCAAAGTGGGTGTCGTACGCTTCTCAGCGCTCAGTAGACTAGCGTCGTGGATCTTGACAGCGTCCGTCACGCGCTCTCACGTCTCATTAAACACTTTCGCTGCAGCAACGTGCTGCTGCCCAATCAATCTGACGTCCGTATCGTCCGTGTTGCAACTAACAATCGAAATGGCAAACAAGCGTATGCACGGAAATAGTGGCAACTCCTATTATTACTCTTCATCAAGCGTCGCGGTCGATTCGATTCGCTCTTGCTCGTAAACGTGTCTGTAAGCTGGTCGTCGACTTTGCGGCAGCCTTACCTTGGACGACTGAGTATCTTGAATCGAGCAGATTAGCCATGTACTTTTTCGTGGATGCGTTGCCATTGCAGGGACAGAACGTGTGGAGCCTGTGAAAATGCGCGTCGTGGATCCCTCGTGCGTGGAGCTGACTGAGCAGCTGCTTGCTACAGTGTCTGCCATCGTTTGCTGTAATGTATATCGGTAGACTTAAAGTGTTGCTCCGTTGACTGTTGCAATTGTCGCAATGTGTGAGGCTTGCAATATGCCCTGAAATGCACAGGTTATGACTTGCAAGCTCGCAAATAGGTTGTTTGTGTACACGGTTATGATGTCATTGTTGCTATACTTGCTCAAACTTACATTGTTGTTGTCAGAACTCGTGCTGCTCGGGTCGGTGCGGGTGCTGACATATCTCTCCGCGCGCTCGAGATGCGTGTGCGCGTCAGTAATTGTAGTAAATCGCCGCCGATGCCAATACCAATGCCGACATCACCACGGTCACTGCGGCTACATCTATGTTGGTGACGAAAGCATACGATCCGGTGACGTAGGAGTGTGATAACAGCCACATTCAACGTTGTGTTTTCCATCATGCAATGCAGGACAAACACGCGCACCGGTATCTTGGCATAGTGTGTTCGCTGTATGTTCTTGTGTATATCAGGATTGCAATACAATGTATATGGTTGGTGATACACTGTTTAGTATTTGCGTATTGGTTTGTATATCATGCTCTTTTATACACACAATTGTGGTCACACAAAATAGATTCAATACATACTACCTCTTGCTCCACACAACATTTTCGCATTTAATACTTTTGCTAGACCTCAGTATTATAAATCGCGGACGTAAAGTAAATGCCATTTGCCGCCATATTTTAAAAACCGCACATAGCACTGATCTCACAAAAGATATATGCGACTCACGCCACGCGCATGCAATTCTAATACTTGCTACTCTGGCATGACGACTACTCAAAATTCATAGCCGACCGTTTAGCCGGCGACACGAAAGACAAATCTGGTATTTCAAATGTTGCCGCTTTCAACTAACCTCCGCCTTCCAGTGGGGCCCTTCTCTGCGCTTGTCATCGTGTTTCGCGTATCGGAGCGGACTGTTGCTAGTTTGTGGCGCGAGATTAATATCGCATTAATTCGTGGCAGCTGCATCGAAATCAACGACAACAAGAAGGCGCTCGGAGTATGAGTGAGCTTACCGACGAGCGCCGTCGACACCGAGTAGGTTAAGTAGTGGCAGCCCCTCTGGACCACGAGGCAAGATTTATTCACTTGCAAGCGGAATCGCATAGGAAAGTCGACGCTCGTGAATTTCTACAAGAAAGGCCGATGGAGGCGCCACAAACCATGTTTTATACTAGCATTGACTCTCGATAACCAAAGCACACGAGTCTAGATTTGTCTCTCGTTTATGCGCAAACGTTAATGTGGGTTCGGTTTGATCAAATGTAAGACGTTGTCCACGTGATAATAAATCGATTTTTCGTGTCAAGCACGACAACCCGACTTACTACCTCAATTCCGAGAAAGATGGTCCACACGACACCGCCTTAGGTAAACGCTGCATCACAATGTCATGGTGATCGAAGTTGTCGCTCTACTTCGACTCCTTAGCGGGCGAGAACTTCAACGCGAAAGTCGGAGTGTGATCGAATGTCCATCACGTACCAGCAAAAAACATTCCACCAAGAATCATCTAGTGGGAATCATTGAGATCAAAGAAGCAGTGAGGACAAGAGAGCGGCATC
Organism: Globisporangium camurandrum; assembly: GCA_023337595.1. NCBI lineage: Eukaryota > Oomycota > Peronosporomycetes > Pythiales > Pythiaceae > Globisporangium > Globisporangium camurandrum. The sequence goes on from JAADXH010000309.1 coordinate 8,277, forward strand.
GATGCATTTTAGTTCTTCCAGCGATCAAGTCTGCTTGACCAGATGGAAAGGTCTTTTAGTGTTGCAGCATGTCAACGGGAAGACACACATTCAACCCGCGAACGAAGCATTTCGCGATGCTGCGGCAACGGAAGTATAGGATGTTCGCATTCAACACTGCAGACGGCCAAGCTCGCTAATCTTGCCAAATCTAAACATTCTTGACCTTGGACAACGCGCTGTCGTTTCGTCCCTTCAATGTAGAAGGTGCTCAAGTTGTCGAGAAACGTCTGGAAAACACCCATACACAGTTCAACGAAATGTCGAAAATTACAATTGATGGGATGCCAATGATGCTACACACACTGTGATGTGTTTAATCATCTGTGATCATTACTACAAACATACTGTGCAATAACGGGTCAGAAGAAAATTTGTGATTTTAAATGGAATGGTTGTGTGCCGTTGGTGCAAAAGTCGATATAATTGTATCGTTCGTGTCTGCAGTCCGTATCACGTTTGATGTCGAAGCGATAGTGTGAGTATAAATATTCACTTTTTATTTCTTCCATGTTTTCGTAGAATCCGGTTGCACATCACAATCACCTACATATTGTCGCGTACACAAGTTTTTCACATATAACAGTCATGCATATACAAATACGTATTAACGTCTTCTAACACATATTACATAGCGTATCACACAACATATTTGTTTCACCACAACACAGCGGTTTATAGCTCTAACTGCAATATCGAAGTTCGTAACACCCGTCTGCTACTGTCTATACACCTACAGAACATATCACACATCATAACGTATTTTTCCTTAACTCGAGTATACCATACCGAAACCAACACGTATTTTCTATGTGCCTACGCATACGAAAAAATTGGTCAAGAGCCAGAAACATGAACTTTACAAGGGCGGGAATGATTTGAAGAGAGAATACAATATCGTAGCTTGCATATACACCGGATACACCAGCGCATAAAACACTCGCCAAAAATCCGAAATATTAATTTCGCAGGTCGGGAGTGCCTTGAAGCGAGTGTACCATCTGAAACTAGCATTCTTTATTATGTACAGTACTAAAATTGAATATTCAACTAAAGCGCGAAACAACCGTTTCGACAGATTATTTGTGAATTGTCGTAAGAATACCATAATACACTCAACAACATCTATGTAAACAGCACGCAAACAGTTCATGTCGATCAGAAGTGAGAAACATCCATTTTGACAGGTTGAAAGCGACTTGAAGTGAATATACGGCACTAATACCACCACGTGCATCGGATACAGAAAATTTATTGTGATCTTGTTCTAATGTACAAACGGCAAATTTTAAGAAGTCAGACGACGAAATCAGAGAGAGTACAGTGAAATACCCGCACGTCGCTACAAATCATATTGCTCATACCAAACCCAAGTCACATTCGCGGCAACACCAGCTGGTGGCCTATCATTCTTGCCGTGACGGAATTAGCTCGCATTACCACATCTCGGGTAAGAGCAAAAACATTTATCCGAGAGAGTACCGCAACTATCTGTCTGGAGCTTTAAACCACCTTTGTCATACTAATACCATGTCGCAAATATGACAACTAAAGCAGGTGAACTAATCGGTTCAGTACGCAAACCAGCCTACATCTGAGCAAGCACTGCGAAATGTCTACTTGTCGCTCCAAATCTCATGACACATGCCAATACATAATTACAAACGCAAAGCTCAATCAATGAGCCCGCAACAATAGCAGGACTTCTATTATTAAATCGAAAGTTTTTGCGTCTTCAAATTTGTGCGTCACAACATCAAAATATGCATTTATCGTGTGACGAAAGCACGCACGCACACAAGAAGTTTTTCTACCCTAGTTATTGGATATGCGCACTGACAATGAATCATGCTATATTGTTCGCAGTCAATAAACAGCGCTATTTAAATACTATCAAAAACTACATACGACATCGCGCATCCCTTGACAAGAAATACGTATTGTCATACAAATTGTAGCCCATAAAAGATCGCACTGCAGTACGATTTCAGGTAGATGACGATGCGCAACTGCGTCGAAATACTCTGATAGAACAGCGACTCCTTGGACAATGTCGACGATACAGTAAACAACTGTTAGCTTCACTCAATGAACAAAGTGACAAGAATAAATATACCAGCATCATAGTGCGTTGTAGCTTGCAGCTTACATAGACTACTGGTGAATGTTATTCGCTGGCTTATCGCTTGGCGAGCCGCCAAAGTTTACATTATATACCCTACCCCCCGTTTCTTCGCTTGAAGACAAAACACTTGTATTCACCGTGTTTGCCAGTGAATTACCTCAATGCAGGACTCGGGGGAAAATAACAATGGTATTAATGAACGGTAAGATTTGTCTATTGTCGGCATAAAACCCAAATAATGTCGAAAGTAGGCTCAATAGTATCATTTAAAAGGAAAATATTGAGAACTGTTTTCTAATAAATACATATGTTATTGTCATCTAACCTTCAAACTTCGTCTTCACCCATCCCTTTTTAATTCGCCAAACACTCCAACAGTTGCCGTGGACAAACTATAGTACGCATTGAGATGTGTATTTTCCTGAAATTTTTAATAAATCTAGACAAAAGCGCAATTAATTTATGATGCAAATTTAGTCTGTGTGGCTTCACCATCATGATTAGTGAATGTACAATGCTACTAATTTATCGAAATTTGAAAGCGCAGGATGAGCTATCACGTATGCTAATTGGTGTTTTCTGAATAACGTATAGCATAGATTTTTGACACGTGAGCAATATCCTCAAGATAAAATGAACCATATCAATAATTTAGTGCATATTTAAACCTTGATGCTATTTGTATAGAAGCTGTGTCGTGAAGCTATTATGTTGGGATTATTTTCCACAACATCTACCAGCACTAGAGAAGCTTGAACCATGTACTATGTGGATAGGCTCATAAATTGTACGTTTTGTAAAAATTTATGAATAGAAAATGCGTACAAGTATAGATTAACGACGGCACATTCGCATACGACTACAAAACTACTTGCATTCAAATTTATGATAGAAAAGCAAATTTTATTCAACAAACCATTTCGTGTATAATTATGTGTACAAGTGTTCTTGAATGCAAACACGTGTTTAACTAACACACATGTATTTTTCTACATCAATAACAACCTCAACAACAACAACGCGTGCTTTACAATTTTTGTCCGTATATTTGTTCGTAGAACAACAATATATTTTGTGTGTGTATATGTGTTTGTGTGTATAATTGATTAGCTTTTGGCAAAAACACTTGGTTAATTACATCAACAACTAATTACTAGTAAAGTATGAGAACACGTCACAGAATACAATGTTACGCACCATCCAGTTGTTTGAATAGTGGATTCTGTCGATGTAATTGTTGAATTTTTAGCATCTGTGGCGTAAACATGCGTTTGCTCACAAAACACAAATCAAGTCACCTTGCACAACACCGTCCAAGTTCCTCTCCAGCACAACGATGACACGAAAGAACACAGACTACCGCCGTCTCTTTTTTACCAAGCAAGTTGACTGTCGCTGCGCGTGCAAAAATTGCGGGACGATCTGACGGCAGGAAAATGCCGGTGATATTTTTAAACATATATAAGTCATGTAGGCGATCGACACTAAAAACGTTCGAAATCGGCAACAGAGAACATGCTAGTCAGCACGCAACGATACTTCACTAGTTTCGGTTCGCCATCGAAAATGTCGAACACCTACGGCTGGATCTTTTGGATCGCTGCACGGTCAATGCCACTGTATGAGGTTGAGAACGAAGAGACACTCGAATTTACAAAGCTACGGTCGAAGTCAACAAAAACGCTAAAGCAGTACACATTTGCCATCGTGCATAACGTCAAGCAGAATATTGAAGGCGAAATGCGAATGCACGGCAATTTTATGTCTAATGTTTGACGATAAAGCTACTGTTGATGATCACTTTGTCGGTCTGTTTGCAATCTACGTTGCCGGCTGTGGGATCGTCAAACATTCTCTTCTTGCTCTGGCCTGACTTGGTGAAGGGCGACCCAAAATTGCGCTTGCGCATTGTTCGTTTTAAAGTATTATATTAGCAATTTTCGGGCAGTATGAATCTTCTGTGCTATATTTGGTTGGTAACAGTTGCGCAACAAATCAGGCAACTGTGACCTAACTCGGTGCGCCGTTCATCGGGTGCGCATCGCTCAGATTAAACCTTGCAATTGGCACATTTTTGCATTCGTACGACCACATCATCAGTGCTGTGTCGGCTCTGATGACAGCGTTGCGGACGCCAAGCAACCACATTCAGCTTGAGCAGCGTACGCACTTGGCTCCGATGCGTGCAAATGCCACACACTGGCCATGCATGATCGAGTTGCTGCAGCGCTACGCTCGCATTCATGACGCAGTTGTCAACGCCAATGCGATATCTGATTCGGTTTCTAAGGCATCGGCGCAAAAACGCATTTGGCAGTGTTAGAAGACAAGGGTGTTCTCAAGTGTTGTCAAAAACGCTCCAAGAAGACGACATCACCATGGCAAGCGTGCGCACGCTGTTCGAAGTATATTAAGCGATTTCGTGCAACGAAGGAGCACCTGCTTCGCGCAAGTCGCATAGTACACAGTCCGGTTATCGAAGATGCAGTCGTAAAAGAAATTCGTGTGTCCATGCTATACGATTGCAATCATCATGCTGCATGATCCAAGTACGTGATTGCAAACTGTATCTGCGCAATAACATACATGTGCTCTTCTTGTAGGCTTAAAGCGAAAAGACACAGCTGTTCACGGAACAAGGAGATGGAAGTTTAAGCCACTTGGATTGAGAGCCTTGCCATAATCGCGATAAGCCTCTGGTGAAGCTAGCATGATCAGTCGTCTACGCCACCGCAATACTTGAGCGCTGAGCACGCCGATATACAAGTCAACACATGGCGCGTATGCGACGACGCAAATCCAAATACTACCTACGACTAGCAACCAGTGCAATCAATGCGAGTACTTCTTTAGCCAGGCGAATTGATCGTGACGTCGCAGCGTACGCCGCTCCTCCCGGTCAACTTTTGAGATGCTCGCATTTTGGAGGATTAATAGACCCTACTGCGACACAACGACGCCTATGTGCTTGGAGGTTGGTGAAGAGGAGTTTCTGATGCGTTGCTGCATTTTTGCAGTCAGGTATATAGTTTTCTGATAGGTTGCATGAGAAGCAGTGATGAAACAAGATAGAATGCATCCACCATTCGCAATATATTTGAAGTGCTCGTACAAAGTATACATATGTATCGCACTCGTCTACGGAAATATTTATTATTGCTTGGTTTTGTACGGCTGTAAATGTCTCTTGCTTGATGTTTGAGTCCTTACAATTTCCTACGCTATACTTACAATGAGGAAGAACAAGCCCAATACTTACAATGAGGCAGAACAAACCTCATTGCCATTGTGACTTGGACGTCAAACATACTAAAAAATCGAACCAAATTGTATTTGTCGTGAGAAATTTTACATAAGTAAAACTTAGTCTATAGTCTAGTATTACCAAATACGAAATAGTTGTGAGCTTGTATACTTCCCGATTTTTGGTAAGCAAAATCTCGACAGCAAAAGCCATAAAAATCAAAACATGTTTATAGCGTTACCAGGAGGTTCGCATGCCATATCGATTGTCTGGTTCAGCATACTAACGTTTACTACATATCGCGACCGAGATTTATTGTTTGGTGGAATTTGTAATTTCTCTCGTAAGTTGGTCATATTAACGCACTCATTTTTGGAAAAGGGAACAACATGAAGAAGATATGTTATTGGAGATAAAATACAAAACACGACAGTTTGATGAAAGCTACTATTACAAATGGAAGTTTGTACACAATTCGTGGTACAAAGCCGTTACTTACTCAAACGGCGAACAAGTGCAGTTTTAGAGTACATTTATTTTCGATTTTTACGATATAGCTTTACATGACACTAGCATACATGAGTAGAGCGCTCGAAGATGCAGCAATGACATTTTTACACCTGTTAGGTCTGACGTTATACATACTATGTGGTGCAATAGTGTTACTTACGAGTACAACTCTTGGTTTGCGGTATTTATTTACTTACAAAGAAGCGCCTCAGCAGGAGAATACGTGGTATCTATTATGTAATATCATTCGAGCGATACACTATACAATTATTATTTTGGCTTTTTCCGTTTCATCTCAAGTATTTCTTCGTCACAGCACCTCCCGACGTGATATAATAGTGCTTTTATGAACTTCATATTTGGTTGTGCTAACTAGTTATACTCAGGTGGGTCCATATTGTCCATTTGTGTGAGTCATTACAAAGCAACTGGATTATTGTATGCAAACTCCATCCACAAAATGAGCTTGTTAATAATGCGCGTATGACACAAATGTATGCTACACCTGTGTAGCTGGCATTCATTTAGCACTTACAATCATATACAAGAGATATGTGCATGAAAATTCTATAAATCGTCGGCTTTACGTCATCAAAATGTAGCGTTTTGATACGAACTAGTGGGTGCAAAACGGACCTCACAATACTAGAGCCTTTTTGCTCTCGTTCTCTCTGTGCTAGCAATATTATAATGGGTCAGCAATATTGCGCGTGTGCGTGAATACACACAAAGCGGCTTGATTACTATATGCACACTTCCGGCCAATGGCATGTGTGTGATACAAATATATGTATGACACAAGTGTGTGTTAGTACGGTGTAGTTGGAATTCATACACACGCTTACAATAGTAAGAAGGTGCGCTAGAATTTGCTTTGAGCGTCTTCTTTATGTGAGAAACATATATCGTTTGTTCGATCGTTGCATATTTAAGCTTTGCTATTGTACTAAAACCTACTGCATGCAAAATGTACCGTGCAACACTACACTGCAGAGTCTCTCTCTCTCTCTCTTCCTCTCTATTTCGAGTTGTTGGGAGTAGCTTCATGTTTGTGCTAGTCATTTTGTCTCAATGTCAACCTTCAAATGTGTACCACCCTAGTTTGTTGCTCTGGTATTGGCTAGAGATCAAAATCCAGGAACCACTTTGGTGGTCATCCGTAAAGATTGGAACGATACAGCGAGATCAAAATCCAGTCTGCAATTAACAGAGAGAATGTAACAACTTTATTGCAAAAATGTGCGTTGAAACATACACGTAATCGCTATGTATAGCATGCGCGATTTGTTGTGACCAATAGCATTAGTAAAACTACTTTCTTCTAATCGCTTGCTTTGCAATAAATGGTTTAAAAAAACAATTCTGACTCTCGCATGACAATACCACAAGGCTCTCGATCGTGTGACACATTACGATGCCTCGCGGTAGCAATGTCAGCAGCAGTGCAAGAAGTATCGATTGTGATAGCAGCAGCAGCAGCTTTGATTGCAGCAGCTGTAGCAACAGTGACAGCAGTGTTCGTTGCAGTAGTAGCAGCGATAGCAAGTGCAACTTCGATGTTAGCAAGTGCAGCTTCGATTTCAGCAATGCCTGCAGTTGCATCAAATGCAGCAAGCGATGCAGTAATAGGTTCAAATGCAGCAGCGGTAGTACTGGCAAAAGTAGCCTCCGCGCTCGTCGAAACAGCAGCATCAGTGATCGCCGCTTCAGTGACAAGGTGTCCGCTCGAATTGCGTGCGCAAAAAGCTTTGCGACACTCGAATTCGTGTCGGTCGCTGCTACTACTGTCTTTCAGTGCGTGTAGCGCACGGCATGCTTGGCTTCGATCCGTGCAATCAGTGCATAGAGCCGCGCGGTAGCTTCTACAATTTTATGCCACACAGATGCTGTTACGTGTGTCGACGCCACTTCCAGATCCGACGTCAGCGCTTGCATCGCAGCGACCGCGTGCGTGAACTCCAATTCTTACACTTCGAGATTGTAGCGGTATATACTGGAGAGAAGAGAGTGCGTAGGACGATGAAAGTTGAGAAGTGAATTGAACGCGCTACAACTAGCTCGCTGCTTCGTGCTGCTGCTCTCCTGCTTGTGCTCGCTCGCTAGTGGTGTGTGTTCCGTGATTGTCAACGCCTCCCTGTGGCGAACGCCGTTCAAACATATACAAATGCTGATGCTAATCCTCTTGTCGCTATCAGCGGTTCACGCTCAATACCCTACGTGTCATTGCTATCCAGCGCGAGTTGCGAGCCAAATCTGGATCGCAATAACACTGCACACAGATTGCACCAGTGGATTCATTGCTCGCACAAACAACGTAGCCACTTCTCGTGGCAACTTCGGTACTAACGCAACTGACGTCGGCGTCTGGATCCTTTGCACCCAACACCTGCGGCTGTACGTGCGCCGTCGCTGCTGATGATATGATGATGCAATGGATGCAGACAAAGATACAAGCGATTGTGTGAGTCGTGCTGTCATCGCACAGACACAATTGAAGCTGCAGCAACGCACCAATGCGGTTCCAGACTCTGAGCTCCCGTGTTTGCACAGCGCTTGCGCTCTCGAGTTGCTCAAGTTGCGCAGTGACGCGCGCATTGTTGTGCCGCAATCGTGTGCTCTCGACGCCCAGACGGAACGCGTGGCTTGCGACGTGGCGCAGGTGGGCAGTGAGTCGCTAGTCAGCAGAGGCGTACAGCACTCTGGTGCAGAGCAGCAAATATCGAAGTGTGTGGACTATCGCTGTTGCTGCTGCTGCTGATGTTGTGTGTCGTCTGTGCGGATGGCGATGGCAGAGTTGCCGGTGATGAAGACATTGGCGCTGCTTCTGATGTCTCGTCGACTACTTCACGTTCATGCTCGTGTGTGCTTCCAGTCGAGTAGAACAGGCGCATGACGCGTTTCGTGCGTTGGCGGCACGTTGGACATTGCTTGAACTGTCGCAGCATGCGCGTCGCACATTCAAAGTGCAGCACGTGACCACGCGGCAGCGCGCTGAGGTCCATGTGGAGGTCGTCGAGGCACACGACGCAAACGCTGGCAGTTGGTTGAGTCGACATCGTGCTGGTGTGTGTGTCGGCGCTAGTGCTACTGGATGTAAGTTGCGCACTCGCGTGCTTTAGTGCAAATGCGAAAATGAGAAAACACGTCAGAGCATTTGTGCTTGCTGCTTGATCCGCGCATCGTTTTGTGATCGTCATCGTGTCAATGATGTGTTGAATTTCTCGCAAGCAATGAAAGTTATATTTTATACGAATACAGTAAATTATTTTGCAGGTCTTTTTGTGTGCGAGTCAGTTTGACGACGAGCGCGTGGGTAATTGTGCACATTCGAAACACGAGTCGAGTCGAGTCGATACGTCAAGCAAGCGAGCGACGACATCGACGTACCGCAATCAAAGCAGGTATGAGCGACCGAGGCGACTCCCGTGGCGACCGCGAACGTGACGGCAATGACCGTCGTGGCGGGGGCGACCGCGACTTTGGCGACCGTCGTGGTGGTGGCCGCCAACCTCGTGGCGACCGCACTGGCATCTCGCTCCTCGTGCGCAACTTGAGCCGACGGCTGCGGTACGTTACCACGCACCGCACATGCGCTGTTCTTACTGTTGTGTGATGACGATCGTCGACCTAACTGCTGTTGTTGATCTGATTTTACCTCTCCGTCCAGTGCGGAGGACGTCCGGAAAGAGTTTGAACGCTACGGCGACGTGCGCGACGTCTACATCCCCAAGGACTTTCGCACACGGTGCGTTTCTCTCTCTCTCTATCTCTATGTGTTGTATCCTCTTTGCTCTACCATCATACGAATGACTCACACATTTCCCCACTCCCTTCGTTAATCGCACTCTCACCGCGTTGTTGTTGTTGGATGTAGTGAACCGAAGGGCTTTGCATTCGTCGAGTTTGCAAACGAGCGCGACGCGAACGACGCGCGGTCGGCACTCGACGGCAATCGCCTCGATGGCCGCGAGATCCGCGTCGTGTTTGCGCAAGAGCGGCGGAAAACGACCGACCAGATGCGCGAATTAGAACAGTGCGTACTCTCCGTTTTGTTCTATCTGTCTGTCTTCTGTCTACATATCTATCGATTAACAACTGTATTTGCTGTATGTTAGAGCCCGCAAGAGCAGCCGCTCGCGGTCGCGGTCGAATTCGAATGCACGGAGTCGCAGTCGTCGCTCGCGGTCGCGTGACCGTCGCCCTGTCGCTGCTGCGCGGCGTGCGTCGCGGTCGCGGTCGCCGATCAAGTCGCGGTCGAACTCGCGCGGTCGCTCGCGCTCGCCGCGTCGCAACAAATCGCGCTCGCCACGTCGCTTTAACTCGCGGTCGCGGTCCCGCTCGCCACACCCGGCAGCAGCAACGCGTCGCTCCAAGTCGCGGTCGGGTTCACGTTCCGCGTCGCCTGCAAAGCGCTCGGCGTCGCGGTCGGTGTCGCCGCGACGAGAGACGCGTTCGCCGTCCGACTCGCCGCGCCGCCACGACGACTAAGTCTTGCGGACGACAGCAGCAGTAGATCGGTGGATGTGGTAGCACTTGTGGAGTTCGTTGTTGACCATTTGTATGCGAGGCAAACAAACTCAGAAGTCATCAACCTCCACCCCGTCACGCGGCGGATCTAACGACTAGGAGCGACCAACAATGAAATCCACATCTGTTTATGTTTCGTTCAGATAAACTCCAACATTTGTTACTTGTGTTACTGTTCCAAGTCAACATCACCTGATTACGCCATCATTATCGACATTATCGATGTCGCTGATAGCGCATCGGCCGCTTCGGAGACATGGGTGCAAGCGCTCGTCGTCGTCGATCGATCGTGAGTCGGATTGAGTTGTCGTCGATCGATTTTGAGGCTGATTGAGCTGTGCTTGTGGTGGTCCGTGCTCATACATGCTGATTGCTGAATCGTCCAGTACGAGCAGCAGCAGTGTCACACACGATTTCCACGTTGTCAATATCCACTGAAGTGTGCCATGTGGCAGCGAGTCTGCTCGCACGACTGTTGGTGTCGCACGCACGGTGAGTACTGGTACCGAATCCTTGTTTCTAATGGCATGCGCTCCTGTGGATCTGCCAATCTTGTGACTACAGTACTGCAGTGTTAGTCAGTTCTGTACCTGTATCATGTTGCAAATTTTTGATGCCACTCACTTGGAGATGGACAAGTTGATCTGAACTCTGATGCCAATCAAACGAGTCAGTGACTTTCTGTGCGCGTCTCTTCAAGTCAGCTGTCACGTCCACATCCAGCTGTTATGCGCCAAAAGCATGAGTAGCAAGAGCAACAAGACGCGACAAGCGAGTCGATTGACGGATCGAGAGTCGCTTGCTCGTCTGCCGTTCTCACTTTGATTCGGTGCGCTTGCTGCAACACAGACGCATCACTAGAAAATCGACTCGATGCTGCAGCACTGCGTGGCGCTGCCTCTGATGGTACTCACGTCGACACTGCTTGCATTGGCGGCAACACCGACTACAAGTCTCTCGACTGCTGAGACAACGACGGCGGCAACATGTGTACGCCCGAGCCGCAACACACTCACGTCCGAGTGCTTTGGCGCCTGCGAGCCATCGTCGCTCTGTGTGAACTACGCCGCCGAGCCTGCATCGAATGCGAGCCGCATCGGCGACGGCAACTACTACTACATGGGATGCGCGTTCGCAGAGATGCCGACGTGCCAAACCAGCACTACATGTGAGCTCCAGTGTTTACAAACGGCAAACGCAGCGCCAACGGCGTGGGTGCTCGACGTCGCGCCGCCACAGAAGGACAAACCTGAGACGTCGCTCTTCCTCCGCGTCGAGCACATTGCGCTGCCATCGACGCTCCGGAACCTGTGCGTCCAGCTCAACTGCTCATGTCGTGCTAGGTCTCCTGTCCATCTACTGCTAGACGACGTCGCTTACTCGTACATGTGTTGCCTCTTCCTAGGAGCATCACCGGCACGACGGAGCTGACGCGCAAAGTCCCGCTCGCGTTCGCTGCTGGCGTGTTCCAAGACAGCATGACGCTGGAGCACATGCACGTTGCTGTCTGTACGTAGCTCTGTCGACCACGTTACAGCAGACTCACAGTAGCTTCGATATACGACACGTCACACACAGCAACATCCTGGACGTTGCGATCGAGAACATCACGAGCAACATCTTTCCGCCGAGTCTCCAGAGCCTGTGCGTTGACTGATTACCGCTCTCTCTCCAACACCTCGCTTGACAATCCACTCACTCTTGTACTGTCTCTCTCTCTATCTCTTCAACGCTATCCACGACGACAGGACGATCCAGCGCACGCAGCTTCAGCAGTTTGATCCACGTGGGCACCAACAATTCGCAGCACTGCGAGTCCTGTACGTTCTACATCGACGCTTGTCGCACACACACACTGGCCGATCTCTCTCTCTCTCTCTCTCTCTCTCCTCCAACATAGCGACCTGAGTGAGAATGCGTTGACCGAGATCCCGATTATCGTGTACGAGATGCGTGGCCTCACGTCACTCGATCTGCGTGGGAATGTGATCACCGACGTCCACGTCACGGCGCCGCAGCTAGCGTTCCTCCAAGCACTGCAGTCATTCCGGGCGACGCTGCAGCTCAGCCGCAGCGGGCCAGCAGCGTGCCAGAGTGGCTACAAGCCGTTCACGTGGGACGCATCGCGCACGGTCTGCTGCAGCACCGGTGACATGTTTAGCGCAAGCGTCGATGGCGATAGCGACGCACCAGTCGGACATGGCAGCAGTGCGTCGTCGACTAGCAGCAGTGGCGCTGGTACCTGGCTGGTCGTTGCTGCTGTTGCGCTGTTTGCCGTCGCAGCGATTGTCACGGGCGTCCTGCTGCTCAAGCGCGTGAACGCAAAAGCAAGCGAACCACATCCACTCGCAGCAAAGGACGCGACGCACAAGAAGACAGTAGCAGCGACACTGCGCGCCAAGTTTGCAGCATCTGCATCGACGCTGTCGATGTCCATGTCGTCCATGTCAACGATGTCGATCGCAAGCGATCTGACGGACCCACTACAAAGTTCACGGCGTCAACAGACGACGTTTCTCGACATTCCAAGCGACCACGTTGCAGTCCAGCACGTCGTTGCACGCAATGGCACCGTGTGTGTCTTCCACGCAACGTACAACGGCACGCGCGTGCTCGTTGCGACACTCGAGGACGATCTTCGTGGCGGCGACACGTCGCTCGATATTCTGCCGGTCGTCGCGCAGCTACGCCACCCGCAGCTGCTCGCTGTCATTGGGATCATGGACAACTACACCGCAAACCTCGTTGATCGCCAACCAGCGCGAGCGCCACAGCATCATCATCATCGATCCGCCGTATCGGTCGTGCTGGAAGCTATGAACTACGGGACGCTCGCTTCACATTTGCTGCATTACGGCAGCACACTCACGTGGACGGGCTTCAAACTCCGAGCCGCGCTCGACGTCGCAAACGGCCTCATGTACTTGCATACGAAGCACAAGCGCACGTACGGTGCACTGACGGCTGCGAGCGTCTATGTCGACCGAAACAAAGGCTGTAAGCTGAACACGCTGCTCGCGAGCATTGCAGACGATGATGAGGCATTCAAAGTGCGAGGTGCAACCGACACTACAAACGACACGCGCGCATTTGTTGCGCCAGAGCTCTTGGCAGGTGCGCCATGTCGCGCGTCGGCCGACATGTTTGCATTTGGCGCGCTGCTGCTGCAGCTGGATGCATGTCGAGCGCCGACAATGAAAAACACCAGCGCGTCATCGAGTGCAAGCAGTCAGCCACTGGAGCTGGCGTTCACGCAGCAATGTCCATCGACGGTCCAAGAGATCGCACGTGCGTGTGTGCAACTCGACCCGTCTCTCCGTCCAAGCGCGTCGTATGTCGTCGCAATGCTTCAGCAGCTGCTCTGATAGCTTAGTTGGTGGTATGTACAAGTCGCGTACTTGACACGAGCAGTTGACTTTTGTTCGCTTGTCATGATTTTTACGTGATTTTTCCACGAAGACTTATTGCCCTAGAATATAATTGCATTTTCATTTTACAACAGTACCGTCAAGAGCAGCGACCGTTTCATGTATTGCTTATGATTGACAATGATAAATCATGAGTAACTATGCAACATCGCAAATTTGCGCAACAAAGCGTACAAACGCGAGGTCATACTTGCGCAGAAAGCGCAGCAAGCGCAACTGTTAACGATGTCGATGAGTGCAAGGCGACTACGCGAAGCATTGGCATCACCAGTGTGCTTGCAGGAGCCTGGTACGTATGCATTCGTTGTCTGCCACCAGAGCACTCGGTTACTGTTAGCGATCGTTCCAAGACAACCAACATGATGATACTCACGCAAACGAACGCGCTCTCTTGCACTCTACATCGTTTGCAATACATGCACTACAACATACATCAGCAAACACTGCGCTTACCACACCTCGCAAAGCAGCAGCAGGCGAGCATGAGTACCTTCGTCGATTCGTCGACCCGGTGCTCATGCCACTCATCGAGTCATTGCTACTGTACCAACCCGAGAGCATCTACGAGTTCATCCACGACTACGTCGACGAAGCAAAAGCTGCGCGGTTCAAAACGCGCTTGCAGACGCCAGGGTACGCCAAGAAGCTCGCGAGTCGTCGCAAGATGGTCGACTTCATGTCGACGAGCGTGATTCCAGTCATGGACGACCTCGCACACCAGATCCTGCGGGAGAAGCCGAGCTCCGTACCAGGTGCGTTGTGCATGCATCGTAGCGCATACTGAAGCGCTCGCTCCGCTTGCTGACGTTATCATATGCCGCACTTGCACCGCACACTACGTTGCGATTCTTGTAGACTTTATCAAAGACGTCGTCGCGACGCGGATCGTGATTGGTAGCAGCAGTCCACTCACGGACGTCAGCAACCAGCTCGAGGTGATTGCGTACAGAGTCGGTGATAGCGTGCTCTGTCGCTACAAAGGCCGGCCGCGGTACTACCCAGGCGTGATCACCGATATGCATGTGGAGAGCGACTCGTTCTCGATCCTGTACAGCGACGGCCGCACGGAGCAGCACGTCCATCGCATGTGTCTAAAGCCCACGGCGCCAGGAGGCGACGACCAGAGCGATCACCACAACCAATACAAGAACAACAACGCGGACGACAACAGCAGCGTACACGCGACGCAAGATGCTGCAAACCAGCACGCATCGACGAGCGATTCCGAGTCATCGACAGCAACAGCACTCGCCAGGCAGTTGACCGAGGTCGTGATTCTGATCATCGGTATTGACGGCGCCGGTAAGACGACGCTGCTGTCGACGCTCCAGGGCGACTTGGACAAAGAGCACGTACCGAGCGCAGGCTTCACGTCCGCGACGTTCCAGACCGAGACCGGCTCTGCGACATTCTACGATCTTGGCGGCGGCCCGGCGTTCCGCAACGTCTGGCAAGAGTATTACGCGGATGTACGTTGCCATCTCTGCTGTCGACATCGTCAGTCTGTCGTCGCTCATGTCACTAACCGCATGTCTCGATTGCTGCTACGTGCGCACGTGTCGTTGTTGTCGATAGGCACACGCTGTGATGTTTGTCATCGACTCATCGAGCGACGCAATCGTTCAGGAGTCAGCAGCGATCATGCACGCGTCGATGGCACACGCGCTCATGGTAAACAAGCCACTGCTCGTGTACGTACGCTTTGAATTGGAAGCGTCTGCATGCTGTGTGTTTACACGCCCGCTGCAAGCTCACATCACTGCGCTCGCATCGCCGCTCGAACAGCTTTGCCAACAAGCGCGACCAGCCGACAGCCGTCGATGAGACTGCGCTCACGCAGTTGCTTGGACTGAGTGCGTTTGCGGATGCGCACCTCGTGCCGTGCGTTGCGAAACCTGCTGCGTTTAGTCACATTGTCGACGACCGACTCGAGCAAGGACTCCATTGGCTCTTGTCGCACGTCGACGCACACTACGACGCACTCCACAGCCGCGTGCAGTCCGATCTGTCGGTGAAGAAAGCACGCGATGAACAGCGTCGAGCGGAGCAGCGCTTGCGCGTCGCTGCGTGGCGCGAAGAGCGGGAGCAGCGCGAGATGGTGACGCACGACAGACCATCGCTTGCGCTGCTTGCGACCGCAGTTGGAACCGCAACCGCCTCGTCAGCAACAGCAGCAGCAGCAGCACCATCGTCCACCAACAAGCAAGCAGAGGAGGACGCAGTGATCTGCTGTTCCAACTGCACGACGGAACCAGCTGCGACCAAGTGCGCGGCGTCCAAGTGGATGCCCGTGTGTACAGCATGCGCAAGTGCACTCAAGGCGACCGCCGCCGCAGCAGTCGCAGCAGCAAAGGGTCTGTGAGACAACACACGTTCAATAGTGAATCACACAACGACGCGATCACAATGTTATCTCTATGTTACGTCCGCCTCTCGCTCTCTCGTATGCACAACCAGCCAGTCTATCTCTCTATGTCTATCTTGTCGATCCACGCGTCCAGTCTACAGCCCAGTCGATCACCCTCGCTTCTTGCCTTTGCCGTTTTTTCGACGTGACCCACGCGCGTTGCTGTCGTCGTCACTGTCACTAAATGTGTCGGTAGGTCTCCCACCGCTTGCTAAAGTAGCACTGCTCTTGCTCTTGTTCTTGTCTTTGGCGTCGGTCTTCCCACCTCCACTACCACCACCGACGAGCTTCTCGACACCGTCTTTCTTCTGCTGCTTGCGCTGCTCCTTGCGCTCGCGGCGCTTGTCGGCGGCTTTCTGGTCCTTGAGCAAACGCGCTTCCTCGGCTGCTTGTGCTGTGGCCTCTTGCTGTGCAAGTGCAGCTCCGTCTTCGTCCTCATCGTCTTGATCGTCCTTGCCGCCGCTGTCGTCATGCAGCGACAGGCTATCCAATGCTGCTGTCTTCCCGTCGCCTGCATTGCGTTGCTGTGCTTGGAGCGCTTTCGCAGCTGCGACTTCGGCTTGCAGCTCTTTCTCCAGTTCCGCTTCGAGGGAATAGTAGTCACTCCCACTGTCGCCCGTTCCGACGATCCCCATCTCGATCTCCATGTCGCGATGCTTCTTCGACACGACGTGGTTCTGCAGTTGCTTCGCGGACTTGAACGACTTACGACAGAGTTCACACAGCAGCACGTCGGCGTCCAACTTGGCGCGCAGTTGCGCGAGTTCGTCGTCAATGTAGCGCTGTGTGTGGCGACTCGTGTCCTCGGCGGTTGCCGCCCAGCGCGCGTGCTCGGCTTGCTGGAACGCGTCGCGCTCCGCGGCAAACGCTGCTTGCTTGGCGGCTTTCTGCTTTGCGAGCGCGCGCTGCTGGTCGGCTTTGTCCTTCTCGCGCTGTTTCTGGAACGCCAACATGCGTGGATCGCGCCGCTTGACAAAGTCCACGAGCTCCCGGACGTCGGTCGTGAACGCTTTCTTGGCTGCATCGCGCAGTTTCTTGTTCTCTTTCTCCATTGCGCGACGGACGATCCGACTCGGCGCGTCCGTCGTCTTGTACTCGTCGACCCACGCAAACGATCGCTGCGCAATGTAGCTCGTCCAGTGCTGATAAAACGTCGTGACGTCAGTAATAGGCGTCTCGTTGTTTCCGAGCACCGGAGCGCTTGCTAGTGTATTGGTGGAGGTCGCGACGCTCGCAACGTCGAGGTCGTCAATCTAATTATGATGATATGTGTGTGAACGTAGCAGTACTGCTGTCAGCAATGCGATGCAAGCGATAGTAGCAGCAAGGAAGCGAATTATAGAGCAACGTACGCGTCGAAAGAGATCGCCGTAGACATTGTAGAAGCTCTTCTCGTCCGTGCCAAAGCCAGTGTAGACGCGCGGACTGTGATTAATGGATGCAATAGACATCGTCAGTGCGAGCGTTTTCAACCCATTGCACACGACGACAAAACAAGTCGCTTGTCTGTTCGACACACGCAGACACACACGTACCTAAAGTACTTGAACAGGTTGAGTCCATCGTGGTCGGTCGTTCCGCCTTCGCCGTCGCTGTCGTTGTCGGCGTCGCCACGCAGAATCTGCTCGCGGTGGTCGTCGTACCACTTGCGCTCATGTGCGTCACTGAGCACTTCGTACGCACTCTGGATCTCCTGGAACCGCAGCGTCGCTTCCTCGGGTGAAATGTTGTTGCGCTGGTGCTTGTCGGGGTGCCACCGCAGTGCCTGTACGTGGAACGCCTTCTTCACGTCCTTGGCGGCCGCATCGCGCTCGAGCGCGAGCACTTCGTAGTGGCACCGCATTGCAAGTCGATTGCAAGTCGCTGTTTTGGCGAGTACAAGAATGACAACCAACAAAACAATTCAACAGTCAATTTGATTGACAAACAAAATATTCACCCAGAAGTTATTTGCCGGGCGCAAAAAATTAACACCGGCCCATTTTTCGGCGACTGTGGTGATGTGATCTGCAAAAAGTGAAGTGTGCAATTATTTCTTAGTTCAAATATTTACATTATACATCGCGACTGATGCAGCAGACAGCAGCGGTTGTCTGCTGCTCGCCATGCGTAGGCAGCGCTGCCTGGACGAGTGCGAGGATGCCGATGAGCACGGAGATCGCCTTCATTGCAGTGAGATGCGTGAGGAGGGGTGAGGTCGACGTGGCGATTGGGTGTGGCGTAGAAGGCGG